>SJOL01009667.1:173028-193233 GCA_004794785.1 Opisthorchis felineus | reverse complement strand
ACCACTAGTTTCCTAATACCATTTATCCGTACTGCAACTCCCCATACTTCATCATCTTTACTTACGCTTTTCGTAACCCTAGCCATACGCTTAACAGCACAAGGCTACGAAGCCTCAGTAACGGTTTCAGGCTTCAGTTCAAATCGGCCGGTCAGATCGCGCCAGTTCTGCTGCCTCTCCTGACCCGCTATTCTGGTTCCATATTTTCTGCAGTTTGAAGTTTTTTATCACGTACCAGGCAAGAAGCCTCTTGCTATGCCCTCCCTCGTGTTGTTTTTGCCCGCCCCTTTCAAATCTTAAAAATCGTATCTTGTCTCATCTGATATGTTCCCCATAAGAAAGAAACAGCCCTCGTAATTTTGGTTCCCTACCCATGCCGCCTCGGGCGTGACCACGTCTACATCGGATAATGCCCACTGTTAATGTCACCGTCCCTGTTCCACGAAATTCCCAGTACCCACAAACCCCACCAGCCATGCTCTTATTCTGACCGTGACATAAAGATCATGCCTAAAGGTAGGCCACCCACTGTTTGGGAATAAACATCATTATTATCATTATTATCATTATTAACCGCGGTGACTTCTCAGGTAATAAGCGTGTCTTGTCGGTTGTACTTTCCTCGCGTTTGTATTGTTGCCCGCCGCGTTCAGGTTGTAACGAACCGATCATGCCTTGATTGGCATGTTCCCTAGCATTTGGGAAATAAACCTATTTTTATTACCTAAATACTGGGAAAATTAAGTGGCATATGAGGTTGATCGGGTGGAAAGCTGGTGGCGTGGAAAACTTTGGTGTTAAAGGGGGGGCTTGGAGGGCGGGTTGGCGGTGGACATGCAAATAGCGAATGGAGTAAAATCGCTACTAGTGTTTGAGGAAGGAGATTACATTGAGAACAAAGGGCAAAGGCTGGTGTTACTGAGTTAAAGGAGACAATGCTGTTTTGGACAGCGTTGTTAGGATCCTGGCTTGTTTAGGACTTCTTGGGGCTCAAGGGTGTTGGTTGTGCGACCATTGATTGTTTTCTCAGTTTCATCGTACAAGGCACTTGGAATACAGAGACTCAGCGTTTGGGAATGGTGATGCGCAGTACTGGGAATTGGCTGTGTTCCAGCACTCCATGGGCTGTGGGCCTCAGACCATCGTGGGGCGTTCCCTTGGTGGGTGCCTTGCCGAAGGATTCTCTAAGGCTGGATGAGATGGATGGGATTTAAGGTTGACATAAGGGGGTGAGGCGACGCGTGTCAGTGAGGTCACCGCGGCTTTGGGTATCCCCTCTTTTGCTTTCAACCTTTTGGAAACTGGGGCACAGAGACATGGAGAATAAACTCTAAGCTGTTTTAAGGCTGTGCCAAACATGGATAGTTTATTGTTCGTTACATCCGGAATAGAAGTGGCAAACAATAAACGGGCGATGATCGGGTGCTTCCCGAACAATCAGGCTACTTTTGTGGAAGGTTATGGGAGGGTGTATGGTTGCCAGTACTGTGCTTCAAGGATTCTCACTGAGATATAGCCGGCAACCAGGAACACCCGTTTTATGCCTCCAGAACATCATCGCACGAGTTTTGCATCTCTCTTACGAAAGACCAGTTGGAAGCGGACCATCGAATCCAGGGTCTGCCTAATTGAAATAGATCAACGAAAGTGATGATAAAGTCGTTGTTTGTGATTGCCGGCCCGTGAATGAAACATTTGCATAAGGATCTGATTGCATTCACCCGAAACTTTAAAATCCTCCTATGTGGTTATAGTCCCGTAAAACTTAGCCAAACGTGCTTCCAGTTTACTTGAGGTAGTTAAGATTTATAAAGAAATCATGGAAAAGTGGGAAGATTGTGGAGCAGTAGTATTCCCGGGCCATTCGAGGACGCAGCGTGGTCCATTTCTGCCATTCAGGGGAGGCAATAGGACAACCATATTAGACTGGGGACTCAAAATTGTAAAATCGATCAAAAATGCTTACTAGAGAGCACCACGGCGTTAGGTAGACCGCCGCCTAGAATGACATTCAACTGAGTGTGCAGTTTCTGACTACTATAGTGGGGCGACAGCACCCGATCTCAAAAATGGGAACCTGCGTCAAGGCGAGGTTGGTAGGGAATGCCGGTGTGCTGTCAAAGTGAGCGAGTGTGGCCATATAAGATTATGAGGGGCCTGAATTGGCGGCATGTTGCACGTCTAGGTTCACAGTCAGTTGTATAATCGTCCATGAAGCCGAGTGGGAAAGGCAAATTTAAGAGAAGATGGTACACAACATCCTGGTTCAAACTCACATTCTTTCGAAGCTAGCTGGTGTGAACGCGTGGTTAACTGATGGGCATTTGGAGAGGTAGGTTTATCATGCATTGAAGCGTGCTGGAACATACGAACTGGGTTTAAGGAACCTTCAGAGACGGCGTTTTGAACGATTCACTAATGCCCATTTAGAAAGTTTGTGGGGTCCGCAAAGGAAGACAAGTTGCCAGTGAGGGTCCACGGTGAACAAAAACGCACCGAATGGGGACATGGACTGCTGTCTTATCTCTCATGGTGTACAGAAAGAGGTGCCAACTAATTACGGAAGGTGGGTGAGCCTATCGAAATTTGCAGTTCAAAGCATACACGGACAAGAGATAGAAAAACGTGAGGTGCTTAGTCATGTGTTCACATGATGAGGCGGTCTCAACATGGCGGTCTCGAACAGAATTTGTACCCTGTTATATTTGATGTTTTGGACTCATGAGAAGATTTCCATGGATACAT
Source organism: Opisthorchis felineus (assembly GCA_004794785.1). Classification (NCBI taxonomy): domain Eukaryota; kingdom Metazoa; phylum Platyhelminthes; class Trematoda; order Opisthorchiida; family Opisthorchiidae; genus Opisthorchis; species Opisthorchis felineus. The sequence continues at coordinate 190,488 of SJOL01009667.1, read as the reverse complement.
GCTACAAACTGGACAAGTTTAAGCCAGCAACACAGGCGCTTAACATGTATATCGTTCATCTTATTGATATTTTCTGTGTGAGCAAATCGTGCTAATGAAAAGGTTGTTAATTTCACCCACGGTGGGATTCGGCACTATGGGAAGTTGGGAGGGAGCAGTGGTGAAATATGAAATAGATTTAGCTGGACGTGTTCAGGGCCGATCGAGATGCAATCAACTCAGGTCTGTACCTGCGGTAGAAGGTAGAATATGAGGCTTAGAAGGGGGCGGGGAAGATTTGAAGAGAAGGGCATGCCGTTGAATGGAGAGTTGCTAACCATGAAGTCGTTCGTGTCATCGGGGCCAGGGATGCGGAAGGGAAGAACATGACGCAGAAAGTATTGGCGGATGCATAGAAATGGGTAACAGCAGGAAATCCTGATCAGTTGGGATAATATGGATGGGCAGGCAAGGCCCCCCTCTGAGAGCACTGAGGAGGCAGATGATGGGGATTCATGGTTTATCAACCACTTAGGGGACAAAGACAGGGGTGGCGTCTTTGTGGTGATGTATGTTCCCTGGGTGTTGGATGAAGAATATTAGGTCCTGAGGCAAAAGGCAGATTCACTACTGCTTACCGGCCCACTCACGAGATTGTCGGTGCGGCTACATCCATGGGTGCACTTTTGAATACGCATGAGGTCCTTGGGTTCTAGGGATCGGTCCTACGCCACATGATCCTACGACCTTTTCGTATACACCTATCTTTAGCTTCAACGTTGCCTGTGTCCGGTGGTGCGAACGACCACCAAATCCCGACATCGTCACATCAGTGTACACAAGGATACTTTGTTATTGACAGTGGAACAAACTGGACCAATAGTAGGTTTGCGCTTATAACAGCAAGATACTTCAGCAACTTTGCCGAAGATATCGACATGAATAGGCCGGTTATACATTTTCGCTTCAGGTTCATTAACGAAACGGGGTGACCACACACTGCCTTTGTACCTGTGCATTAAACAGACAAAAACATAATTCACCAATGGTGATTCTATAAATTTCAGGTGCGAGCATGGTGGAGAGACAGTGAGCATGTTTGATAAGGGACCGTTTCTGTGCTTTGGATTAGGCCGTCGTGCATAGCTACTGCCTTACAATGGACAGTGCCCACAGGTATGAGCCTAGCAGTTGCAGCAAGCAGCCGAAGTAAGAAAAATCGCATACGGTTATGACGATGAAAGATCGTCGCTGGCCAATAGATTAGGTTCTGCTTTCTACTAAAAAAAATTGTTCAGCAGTTTGGTTGTGCATACCTGGCAACAAAAACCATCTACAGTGATGAACAGCGGCGCCTTTGTCCCATAAAGTATCAAGATTTCTCCAAATACTGCACTGTACTCAAGTCGACCGCCGCACACAACAATGTCGTGCAGAACGTCTGTAAACCAATTCTTCCAATTTGTTACATCGGGCAATTAAAACGGATCTAGTTGTTATTCGGGTATCTACCCGGGCGTACTTTACGTCAGAGATAATGTAAAATGTATATCTGAATTTAAGGACGCCATGGACCCTAAGCTTTGCGACGTTATGGGTTCATGATTTATCGGTGAACTGGCGATTACTAGTCGGCGGTTTTTAGGGACTTTGAAGTTTCACCCGCCTAAACAAACAGTAATGAGCAACATACCACTGAAACGTGCAACCCGGCGAAACAGCAGAAGTATATTCGGGGATTTTTTGGACTAAAAACACTTGATGATGAGAAGGATGCAGAAGGATTACTCCTATACAAAATTCGTATGTCACCCTGCGCCGGAACATACGATTGTGAAGGTCTGTGTCTTCTCCTGAAGCTTCAACCTTTGACAGTAACTACTCCGAACGGCCCGTACAACTGTTCTTCAACCTTGTCCCTGCTTTACGTCCACATGAATCTATAACTGAGCCGAAAGTACATGATTTGTAACAGGCTTCACTCTACCTGTGTTTATCCCCACGTTAACCCAAATCCGGCGGCCCACAGGAAAGCCCATCCTCCGTCCGATCACCGCAAACTTGACGTCGCCTACGGAGTTGTCCATAAACCGATGTATGCCAGTGAAATGATGGCACAAGACGGCTACACCCAGTCTGACGGCACACCCGCAAATACCTCCTTCCTACTCTCGACTGTCCCTCCTCGCCCACTCGGAACTTTACTTGCAACTGCAAACAAATTGTTTTTCTGGTTCCAACCGCCTGCGTCACAAGGTCGTTCTAATACGCCGAACCCTTTGTTTTGCTTTAACTCTCCCTGGGTTTCTCTGCAAGTTCCGGTTGGCCTGCCCACAAATCCAATGCTTTTGCTTACGGTGCTTGTTTGGGCCTATGCGTCAGCATTGCCTTTCACTACCTAATACGTTCAACAGCTGACTTCTCTCCAACAGCAACACCAGTGTGTCTGCTCAGTTTCAACGCAAAGCCTACCTCTGAGACGCTACTTTCCACCTGCCGCTACCGCGAAATTCTTTGTCTCTTCATCTTCACTTAAGCTTTGTCGTCTCTGGCCATTAGCTCAACTGTCCAAGGTCATTCACAGTCAGCAATTGTTTTCAGTTTCAATTCAGGTCAAGCACTTTCACCACTGAAATATTTGTACCTTCCACTCCACTGTTCCGTTTTTTTTATTTTCCACCGTTTACAATTACTTATTACTCAGTAAGCACGTCCCCTTGGTTCTCCCTTCCCGCCCGTCGTGTTGTTGCCCGCCACGTTCAAAGTGCCTGGTCACGCCTTACTTGGTATGCCCCTACAAGTGGGGAAATAAACCTACCATCATTTTCAACTAGTGTACCTATCGTGATAAAAACACTTACTAAACTTTGATACTTAATGTGTGTTTGGAAAAACGTAACACAATGGGAGTAATAATTGTACTCATATTTCACCAAACGAATAGAAGACGCAAGTGTTTTCATAACCTGCACATGTTCTGCTCACGTAGGTTAAGCTTCCCCTGGCAAATTGCGTGATATCGCACTAGAGACATTCGGGACAACTTAACCGACAGCAAAGCTTTTCATTAAGAACGGCGTCAAATAATGGGCGTTGTGTGGTCGGCTCGGGGGAGATGTCACATGATTCGGTCTTACGGATGTATACCGTTAGCTGTTCAGTATAATGTCGGCCGATAAGTCCCATCGCAAATCAAAGAAAATCCTAGAGCCGTTAGTCCAACTTGAACGACGAAGCTTCCCTCGCCCATGCAATATAGTCACACGAACTTGGCTCGCCTGCTCGACTGACACGCGGCTCGGAGTCCACGAAGCCTAATCATCTTGCGAGATGCAAATTACGTCAACCATAACGGAGTGCTAAACAAACAGCTCACGTGAGAAGTAAACAGGCGCCCGTCCATCTCAACAGTGGGAAGCCGACATGAAAAGTTGAATTTGATCAGTCGTTTTGATGATTAGACATGTTCTGACATTCACTTACACGACTTCCTTGGTGCACAGTGCCCAGTGATCTGTTGGCACCCCGGAATGAGCAGGAGGAAACAGACAGTTTATCATGACATCACTAAGAGGTCGACCTGCTTGATGGAAAATGGTTCCGTTACCCACTCTATAAAGCAAGCGCCTTGGGAGTGATATTCTCGCACAGTATTGTCAGCACGACGTGAAGCTCCTGCGCTCAATCATAGTGTCATCATGTAGCTGATGTCTACTGCGTATTGAGCCTCAAGAAATAAAAGAGCGAACAGTCTAGAATACAAATGAATGTCTACTGCTTCAGTATCGGAAAGGAAGCCAGAGGCGAAGGAATGAATAGCCTAGTTGGATTAAAGAGCGTCAGCTACTTCGTCGAAGCAATGGCCTGGTCATAATGGGGACAGTGGCTTCCATTAGTGCACCCGCTACCCGCTAGCCTTCCCGGTATTGCTGAACCCGATGCAACGACCTTCCAGCCAAGGCAACTCCAGGGTCATAGTGGCACACAAGCTTGACTACCACGTCAAGGCCGCAGGTAAAGCCAAGTAGATGGCTCTAACAAAGGCTAATGAGCGTTATCATTTGCCGGCAGGTTACCATCATCCCCTGTCTCTAAAGGGCTCTCCAAGGCATTGGGGCAAATAATATACAAGGGACTAATGGTTTTCAATTTAACCCATACTGGAGTTTAAAATGTGGCCGCGCGTGGATTTCGGGAATAAGCTGTGCTGGGCTTCTGTTCTTTGGCCTAGGTCAGCAGTACTGCAAGGGTCTTTGCATAATGTTTGGCAAACACACCTATGCAGTTGCTGCAGGAGCCAGGTGATAGACCATAACAATAATTAGTCGTGGCTGCCTGCACTAGGGCCAGGCCTGCAGACCCCTACCGCAAATCGGACAAGTACGCAGCTCACAAAGACTGCAAAAACCAAGTTCTTTCTCCTGAGACCGTCAACTTGGTTGAGATCCACCATTTCCAGTTACCGGCTGTAGGTCGGTGTAGCGAGATTTTCCCCGAAGAATAAGCTGCTTAATAAAGTTCGTAGGATCTCGGGGTCCCGGCAGCAACAGTTTGTCCGCAAGTTGGTGAAGTTTTTGAGCATTCTGTCGAGAGGTAGTGGCAGTGGTTTGGAAATAAGTGGAAGGGGTAACCCCTACTCCGGTAAACCGCAGCCCGATAACCTACGCTACTAGATGGACAAGGGACGCAAAACACCTACGAACAACCTTCGCATCTCATGGAGCGGACTAGACCTGAATACAGAGAACAGGCGGATACGAGGGAGCCATATCGCCTAGTACGAGCATTTACCAGTTCGAGTGTGAGCCGCCTGGGCGCACTTGAGGGTTCTCAAGTGAAATTGTAAGTCGGTTAGCGTAGACTTGTTTCCCACTGTTAGTTCCAAAACGATGGTATTGCAGCCTCGGTGGTTGTGGCCCCAAGTGCCCATAACGAAGAAGTGTACATACGTAGTTATTCAGTGGTCCATGATTAGAATGCAGCTTTCGCCCTCCAAGATTTGCGTTTGGTCACTGTGATACAAAATATGCGCATCATATTCCCGCATGGGTAAATCGACGTGAAGGGAAATTTCCTATGGCCCGCTTGAGATCATCTGATTAATGAACTCGCTTTTTCAAGCTATCAATTACGTTTTGCAGAAAGGTGTTAGTTACACTACCAAAGTGAACCACCCCAGATTGTGCGTGGACATCCCACGTGCGGGTGATATACAGCCAGTGGGCCGTGACGCAAGAGACGAATCGTGGATCCGGACTGCTCAGTGCTTGCAGTTCATAGGAGAGCATGCGTGCTGGTAACATTATATAAAGAAAAATCACCATGCGGCTTTGCCTACGCGAGCAACACAGTAGAGTGTGTCACCTCTCAGCAGATAGTGCCCATAAATGAAAGAAGTAGACGTTGTGTGATATGGATATGCCTCCTAATGGATTTTTGAAAACTGAAATAGAGGAGTTTGATGTCACAGTCGAACGCAACTCTAGCCGCCTACATTTGCGCCGCTTGTTTGTTGAAAACGAGCGTCTTTTCCTGGTGCAGTTCACCCACAATGTATTTGGACAAGCCGAATGGTTTTCGTACAGGAGTACACCGCTCACTTTCTGCAAAGGCATACAAGACCGGATGACAGCCACCCATGCCATCTCTGATCAGGAAAGTGGAGAGCTTTTGTCTACATCCCATAGATTGGTTACCTTGAAAAGGTTCACTCAAATCGGCTGATTGCACGCGTTTCAGCCCTTCCACCAACTGCAAAAAATACCCGTCAGGACTCGCGAATCCTCAGCAGAACCGAAGGCACCTCACCTGCTACAACGAAACAAAAGTATCTGTCGCTTACTCAGCAATGCCGGTCAAAACTTCTGGCAGTAATTGTGAATGGTCTGAATGGTCTGAGCGCCAAACTCCTCGGATAGCAACTGCCGCACCTCACACAACGGTGTTCCAATTGTCAGCATAATCCTGCAGGTGCCCAACTCCTCTTCGGTCAGCCGTTGGTTTACAAGCCCTCGGGCGTACATAAACTTAGTCATCTTGTGACTATGGACAAGAAGCTAGGAGTTGACTGTTAATCGGTCTCCACCCCTCCTCACACAAAGCCGTACTGTGCAGCTGGTGTTTCGCTTACTGTTCATCATTACAAAATACGCTCAACATACGATCTCCTTCTGATTATTCGACTTTCGCTTTGTTTATGTGCGCGGGTGGCCTGCTGGGTTTGTAGGGCAGCCACCCATAAGGGAAAATAGCATTGGTGCTTTTTTGCCCGCTGCGGGCACAAATACCACATAATTATCTTCAACTGTTTTAACGACCCCCCCCCCAAATACTGTGAAGGATGACTGTGAAGGATAATCAGACAGGCAACAATTTTGATACGGAAATGGCCGAAGGCAAACCCACATCTTGCGGAGTCATGCGAGTGCGATTAAAAAATTGAATGCGCGCTAAAAATACTAATGAAGAGTAGTTAAAACAGATGCCAAAACCAAGGCAGATTATGATGCATGCTAAGTTAGGAATGCTACACATTAACGCAAGGGCTTTTTCTCCAGCTAGAGGTTCGGATAAAGATCGGCTCGCTACAGGAATTTTCTATTTGGGTCTCTATAGAGTACCAGCCTGGCGAGACTGCAGTTCTAAGCTTTTCTGAACTTTTCACTGCTGTCACTGATGGTTCTTGGTCATTTACCCGTTAATTGCGAGTAGTATGAAACTCTCTCCGGTTCGAATCCATGAACCTCAGGCTTCCTGCATGTGTATGTGCCTACTGAATTTGTTGAACCACGGTATTTTCATATATTCTTTTCGTGCACGGCTCAGGGCAACAAAAGCTCATTATTTCCACTTAAGCCTGTAGACGAATGTCCCCATAAGAGCACCATATAAAGTTCAGCGTTTCACAACATAGGAACCATGACCACTCAATATTATTGTTGTGAAGGTACTGTAGGGCAAAAACCGGCGTTAGTTGAAGTGTTCGTTTGAATTCAGAAAAAGCATAAATGCACTGGGCGAGTTGGCAGGATTTTAAACGTACTATCACTTGTCGCGCTAGACGGGCAACTGAAATGGCGTCGGCCAAGAAAATTCATGATTACATATAGTTTTTTAGATTCACTGAAGGTAAGATTCGAACATTTTCCTCGTAACTCCCCAGAGCAATGTGATGACCTCAGTAGTAAATCGGCACAGCGAACATTAGTCCGTAAATATCTTCAAAATTAACTGTAGGATGATAAGCACTTATAAATGCATTGTGGTTTCTACGTCGTGTTAATGTGAAGTTTTGTGTGTTTAATACGTTATTCATGGTCTGGCTGCCCATAAAAGCGCTCACTCCTTCCTAAGAATAGTATAAATTCGGTTTAAGCATGCCCTATAGTAGGCCTTCTGTTTTTGACAAAGATGGGTATATTTTTACACTTAAATCACACAGCGAGGTTTCACTCATCTAAGCTGGGCATTTTGCGCCATTAAAAACCCCGGAAACGATACTACGCACTGGCCAGTCGGCGTGGAATAGAGTACTTATGCAATACCTTCAAGTACGTACCCAGACGTACGTCAAGCGCAGCTGTTCTGGCTGCTGCAGGCTCGTTCACATAAGATTTTGGAAACATACTGCGTCTGATGATTCTCTACCCAGTGCGATTATAAATATGGACCATAGTGTCTATTAATATGGAATGCTTTGACGCAGCACTCCGTGCTTTCTTGTCAGTTCCAGTGAACTAGAATGGGAAGCTGACATTACTTATACACGTTTCGGGGATCATCATTTCCGCGCTCAGGTTCGACAAATCCATATGTTGCGGGTTTTAGCAGTTGTAACGCATAAGCATTCCGTCTTTGGTGGATTTCAGTCCAGAAGGTAGGATAACATCCTTGGCGGTAGCTGACCTAATGAGAATGCCTAGCATTCAGCCAAAAAAACACTTTCATCCGAAAAGTCCCTTGAAATTATTCAAGTTTTGTATTGTCAGTGCGGAGCGAAGTTTAGGTGCATATTGTGAGGTCGGCTGGAGGAAAATGGGTCGGACAAAATATGTTAAACTGTCTGCGAGTGCTGAACGTAAGAAGCAGCTAATCGATGACTGCCCTAATGAGTTCACAATAGACGCTACTGAGATAGGTGAAATTAAAAGTAAAAGCATGGTGACGACTGTCTTAGGTGTAATTGCTTCGGGAATTGGCCCATTTCAATAATGAGGAAAGATAACAGTTGACCTGGATGTGACATAAGGGAACTAAATAGAACATACTTTTTCGAGGCCCTGTGATAGCTCAAGGAACTTTCGAACGTCGTGACGAACTCCACCAAAACGCTGGCTCATCAGAAAGTGCTACGAACAACACTATTTGCTTGGTTTTGTAACTCTCGATATAACAACACGCAACTGTGTAGTTTCCCAAAGGTCTTGCCACCTGACATCCAACTCAGAAGCGTACTGTTTCGGCATAATTATCGTGAAGCAAAAACATTTTAGTGGTTAAAAAGCCACTACCACTGCCTCTGAGTGTTGGCTGATTAAAATATGGCATTTCCGCCCATAAGGCGCTTTCTTATTCAATCGTCCAAGAAAAGTTAGTTTGCCATCACAACATCAACTACGTCATCGAGATTGGCTTAGTATAGCTAAAAGCTGCCTCTGATGTCTTGATGTACAGATTAGTTACGAAAAAATATTTGTGCGCCGCTTACTGAATGTAGTGAAATTTGACTTAATTAGCACAGGAAGTTGATGAAAGCGAGAAACTTTCCGAGTTAGTATGGACTTTAGCCTAGCTAGAGTTCTCCGAGTTTGGTATTCGTAAAGAGGCAGGTTAGGCTGCTGTTGCAGCATGTTACATGTGGCCACAAAACACATCCATGATATAACCTAACTTTTTCTCACCTATTTAAAGCGATTTACTGCGGTAATCATTCATCATTAGTTTATGTGCAGTCAAAATTGGAATGATGATGTCACTAGTATGTATTCTCATAATACTGCTTTCAACAGCGCCACCAAAATCCTCAAAAACGTGATCAAAAACTGTATGTCCTACCTAGAACATGAAGATAGTTACATTAAAGTAAAAACAACGATCTATGTGGGGAATAACGCGACAGTACAAGCCATGATGTTTTGGTAATCGGAAGAAGACTAATATTTTCCGTGAAAGCGTTTTTGAAAGTATTAAAATTTGCTTGCACATCCACGACCAAACATCTGCGTCATAATAGCCATAGAAATAGACTACGTTTTGGAAAAAAATCAAATAACCGAGCAACATAGTTACCTTTGCTTAAAAAACGATTAATTTTGGCTTTTGAAAATTCGAAAGACGAGTGACAAGCGTAAGATGTGAATGCATTTTTGGAAGACATAAGCTTTCGTCTTGATGTATAGACCGATTTTGTGTTATTCAGGTTATGTATGTTATGGTTCATTGGTTAGAGCGCGAATTTACTGACCGAAAGGTCCGGGGTTCGAATCCGACCTCTGCCTCTCGACTTCTTCTGTCTAGGCTTGGGCAACCTGGCAGTACCCCAGCCCTCGTGCTTCTTCCTGGCGGCATGGCAGTTAGGCCGAGAAAGGGTGCTACAGCTTGACGAAGTTATGTAAAGATAGAGGCTAGTCTGGGCTGATATGGAAAGCTAGTGAGATGGATTGTTTTCTTTGGCAGGCTGTAGCTGGAAACAAGCCCCGTAGTTCTAAAAAGATTTGTTGAAATATTGGGCGATGTTTTTTTCGACTAAAGATAGCAGCCGACAACAGTTGTAGAAAAATCAGTTTTGTTTTTCTAGTGCTTAATTCAACAGAGATTTCTCCGTACTTTTGAAATAAGAGATAATATAAGAGCAAAAACGTTAAAAATGCAAGCTATGTAATCATTGGCTTTTTGAAACTCCTTAGTAATGTGGTTTGAAAGACAGAAGTAACTTGGAGAGAAGAGAATGTTGGAGTTGCAAAAAGCCCCGTAAAACCGATTACGTCACATAAGAGGGTAATATGGTTACGAGTCTGGGTGCTCCAGGTTTTTATGTTTTATATTATCAGCGTGTGCTGCGAAATCTAAACAAGGTTTCGACAACCACTTCAGGATCGTTTGAAAGGACTACTGGTCGATAAACTAACTTCTGTAAACAAAAAAGCATTAACAGTAAACTAAACGAAAAACAAAGTTCTCTGACTGATGGATACTGCTTTGGAATTTCGGGAGATAAAGCAGGGAGTCTGTAATGGAATAAGCAGTTTTACAAAAGTCTGAATACTCAGAGTTCTATTTGTAGGTAGGTATGGTGGAACGTATAATAAGTCGGACCATCTAAGTTGTGCGTAAGACTTGGTCGACAAATAAATATTACTAACGGAGAAATAATAGCGCTATTCCTTGTGCAGCAAGATTGCTTACTACGTCCGACTTTGACTTCGAAAGCTGACAAAAGCCGCACGTTTTTTCACCCATGGAAGTAACTTTGGATTCACACAAAGCAATGAGCTGGAATTTGGTAAGCGGAAGTTAAAAGTTGAAGCCAAACCACTAGGTTGAGTCATTTTCTTGTTTTTTACTTAAGAGTATGCAGGTTGAATTTTCAAGACTGCCAATAGCTTATTTTTTGTATGGATTGCTGATTTTATTTGGTAAACCAAAAGCATTATGTGTATAAGCTATGAAAAAATAAACTGTGACAAAAACTGGGAATGTCTTTTGTTGGAAACGATTCTGGTAAATTTGTTTTTTAAAGAAAGATGGGCTTAGATCAGATGAAGAAGAAGGACTGAAAAGGAACTGACCAAGGTGTGGTTTGAAAACTTGCAAGAAGCGGACAGTGCACTGTAGTACAGATGTTGCAGGAGTAACTGTAGTGGATAGAGTTGGTGAGGAAATGATCATACCAAAAGGCCGACGTCTGAGTGTCATAAATGTGGAGCAGGGTTGTGGAAGGTTATCACATCTATGGATACGGGCAGAGTGTTGTTCAACATGAGTGATTACGAACGGGAGAATTAATGACCCGCAGGGGATGACCTCTCGCTTAAACTGGGAACAGTGCACAACTCAGAGCCATTCATCTTTATAGGCCACCAACTTCAAAGCGTATTTGGTCTAGCTCTCTGTATGCCTTCAATTTTGTTTTACAGTAAACGGAGGTATGGGTAGCTCTTGCGTGATACAATAAACGTTATACCAGCTAGAAGAGCTTTCCCAAATTCATTGATTTGGCTTTATTCACGAAGTGTCCACCAACACTACCCTTGGTAACAGAAGCCTTTGTAAAAGTGATGTGACACCGGGTTTTTAGTTTGTGGTACTAACAGTTGGAGCTGTGAACGCGAAAAATTTCAACGCTATGAATATGTAGTGGTTAACAGCCCTAAGGAGTCCCTAATAAACAGAACAAACTAATAATATAAGTCAGATATAATGTTACAAGGTGAACTATCCGAAGAAATCTTGACTCATAGTTCACAAGAGGAAATTTTGCAGGTCCGTATCCCGTTAGGACACCACACTAAGAAGGGAAGGTGACAAAATGTTTGCAAGCCAATTGCTGAGCTCGGCAAACAGATAAAGGTTTTACTTTTCTGGTATTCCAAACCGCTGGTAATCGCAATTTTAACCCACTGATGTGAATGGATAAGTTCAGTGTTTGCAGCTAAAAGGTTTGCTCTTGTTGGGTATTAGTGCCAGCCAACGTTATTCAATCGACAGTCACAGCAACATTCACCCAGCAAAAGTCGCAGAGTCCCGCTGAGCGCAAAAAGCAGGGGCTTGTTTTGTATTTTAGTAAAACAAACTTTTGTACAGTAACGTGACCGATTTTGACAGGGAGAAAGAAGATGATAGGGAGCATGAAAAATAGCAGTTTACAAGTGCCGTAAGTGGCCAGGTAGATCAAACTAAGATGTTGTGCTGTTGAATAAAGAGAAAGACTGGCTGAAGCACCTGATTTAAGAGGCAGTTTTTGTCATAGTTTAGTCACAGTTTAAGTAGCCTTTTTATCCTTATGTAGAGTTCTAAGTATCTAGCTAACCGAGACGTATCCTTACTGACTACACGTTAACATATTTCGCATTCAAAGTGAACGGAGTTAGAGGATACTTGCTTCTAATTCGGCTTTAGCTGAACAGTTTTGGAGTCAAGTAAAATTTAAGATGTACGATGTGATACGTACATTTGAACAATACGGCAGATATACTTTTTGAAGAAAAGTTGAAATATGTAATAACACAGTAGTGATTTGCTTTGATTTTGTCTGCGCATTGTTGTCAAGTTAGCAATCCGGTGTTCTGAACTAAACAGTACTGAAACGTTTTGTGTACGCTGAGTTTTATCGTTTAAAGCTATTGTGAGTCAATCGATGGTTTATTTCCTCGTGTAGAAGGGCCACAAAATTTCATGCTGTTAGAGTATCCAGCGCCTGCTGGCTTTTGTCGTACCCGGACTTTACCATGCCGTCCAAACAAGGAGCTAAAATCCTGAAAATATATACATGTTAGTCAGCTGTCAGGTATGTAACAAATATCACGCGTAGTGCCCTAAGACTTTAGAATTACTACAAAGTAAAGTCCGTTCTGTCTCGCCTGAGACATCACGGTTACAAAACTGCAGTTTATCTTTTGGGTTAATACATGCGCCATATATCCTGGTAGGTCGCACACACTTGAATTTTGATTCCCACAAGACTCACTCACACACTCAATAGTTTTACTCCTGTGTCATCATTTACATTGTCATTCGTGACACTAATTTTGCAGTCCTGGTTGAACACAGGGCCGTATCCACTGAGGAGGCTGAGACTTAGGTTTTCCCACTCACAGGTCACTATACCAGCTTGAAAGAGAAACAAGATTCGAATCGGAAACGCTTTCACGTTCAAGATGGCTGGTTTTCAACTGTTGGTCAATATGCCCCAAAAGTTGGCTCAAAACACATAGCTTAGCTTTTGTTCCCTCGGATATGGAGAGAAACTAGGTCTCACTATGGGATCTACGAAAACCAATGATGATTTTGGCGAAATAAGCAAACGTTCTACAACCCATCAGTTTATTGGTTAACTTTTAATTTTTACGGAATTAATGTTGAAGTGCTATGAATCTTAGTATTCGGGGAGCCAACGTCACACCGAGTGTTTCACTACCGGCTCACATCTCATTTCATTTCAATAACAACAGAAAACTACAACGCTCACAGTAAGCCTGTACTGAGTAAATGCCATACCAGTTGCATTTTTTGGAAAATTGAAAGGTGTCTAGAGAATGAGTTCCAGCTAAATTCGGGTCGAATCCCCACCTGCACGTGCGAGATAAGTAAAAGACTAAATATTTTTAAATGTTACTGTCAATAAGCACTGCTGAGAAGGTCATTTTGCAAACTTGTTGCCCTGAGCAATGAACAAGATAGTCGTGGTATTTCGTCTGGTCCAGCTTGTATGCTTGTACTGTGGAGATTTAAAGTCAGATTTCTCTCTTAAGGGATGATTTTGGCTCCGTGTTCTGGTGTGATTTGAGACCCAAATACACTAAACCAGTGCCTAATCGTCAGTCTGGTGTTTCGCACTAAAAAATTGAAATAACTGCGCTGTTCATCGAAAGTAAAAATGTTTAGCGTGCCTCTGCACTAGGTTCAGTTTGTGAATGCTGCTGTTCTTACCTCTGTAATTCCCATTCCAGATCAGGATAGATAGTTAGTTCTGAAACAGCAGATCAGTAGACCATAAAGTCAGTGGACAGCGGCCAATTCAGAGGTACCCATGTGAAATAAGTTTAGGGCATCAAAATCTCAATCCGAACTTCTATCCATCCAAATATCAAGGCGTGGCCAGTGCTCCTTGCATGTCCCCCTTTGCTTATTATAGATGAACGTCCTTTCCAAAAGTTCTGCCTGTCTTAAATCCTCTGCAAATTAAGACACCCCACTTATGAACCTCTAACTTCTGCGGCATGGATTCATCAGCAGTGAAATACGAGATTGCCCCTAAAATCCCACAGTTAGAAATTTGCCCCGGTTGGCTCCAATAGAGTGACCGTCCCGGGTAAGGTGGTGATTTATTACATAGGGTCTTGAATCTGTATATCTTGTTTCTGTCGGCCACGATTGGAAGAAGGTGTAAAAAGTGAGGTAATCCCTTCACACCAAGACTTTGTCTACTAATTCCTTGTAGGCTAGATAAAGCAATCTCGTGCCTTCAAGGCAAAAAATAAATTTTCTCAAAGCAAGTAGTGTACGTGACGCGCAAAGTAGTTATGCCAATGAAGAGGGTTCTAATTTGCTTTTTGTCAAGCGATGTACGCCGTTTTCAGCTGTTTACTGAGCAACTTGCTGCACTAAAGACTAAAAAAGTAGCTTAGAAGTTATTTATGAGCTTCCATTTGCAACTTTTAAAGCACGAGCACAACGTTTTTGCCCTTCTCTTCTTATCACTCAACAAAAGAAAAGTCAGTTGCTAACCTGTTCCTCCTGTTGTCAACTTCCAAGCACTACTTTGATTTTATTAACCTAGATGTTGAACATCTAGCAATAATAGAAGAGAGTTAATCAAAATTGAGAAAGTGCTAAACAACCACTGCTGAAAGCTTAAAACATACGGAACGTTCGCGAACATTGCTTTTCTTTCGCTTTTCATTCAGATAATTTATCCCCACGATATCTTGGAAGAATATTATGTTATAATGCTTAAATCTGATTGTGTTAGTGTACAAGCAAGGAACACATCAATATCCAATGTCGGCTAAAGGATCAAACTAATGTAAAACTATACATTTCGACTTTTGCCATATCCTGCGGATCCCCCAGTTTGACGAAATGCTCATTTTTAAATAGCCCACCCAAACATTGCTCGCACGCTCAAAACCGTTGCAATTAACTATACCTGTAATATGCATACCAGTCAGTCGCAGATTATTACTTCATGTGTTTAGTTAACTACGACATCTCGCTGCCACTTTGCATCTAAGTCGAAAGCAGTTTTTTGTTGTCCGGATAATCCTAGCTGGCCCCATATGTACGACCGACGAGTTTATCTGCAAACGTTTCCTATGAACTTAGTGCTTCTGGAAATCCATCATCATCCCACCAGAAACCGATATTCCTCGGAATAATTACACCAGCGTGACAACGATTATAATGCAGCTGTTCAACGTGATCCGGCTAGCTTTCTAGCAAGTTTGAGTATTGTGACCACACTGTGTTGAGAAGTCAAGGTCGGCATGCACTTATGAAGTTGGTTAACATAAGCCAGCTCCATCGGTCTACGGTGCAGACGGACACAGCCTTATGCTTATCCTATGCATACAGGATGGACATGAGTGTACACAAAGTACGTTTGGGATTGCGGTTACTATATCCGGGCGCACCACAAACGGGCCGACAAAAATCCGTATTGTTTATTACTGAAACGGCAGGCACTTTTGTTGCTGCATTGGGAAAAACCCGATCAACTGATGCACTGTCTATGACAGTAAGCTCCTGAGGGTGCACATGCTCGTGCTATAGAAACTTGGGCTCTCTAATGAAAAAATGCCTCAATCGCTCTTCCTCTCTATGACGATTTGTCACAGTGCTCTTCCAATTGCTGGACGTACGCCAATTTCAATTGGGGCCTCAGTAACGGTGCTTTTAGTTCTCGCTTGGTCGTCCAATTGGTAGCGAAGCATACCTGGGGGGAGGGTGAAAAGAAATTACGAACTTGGTAGGTTAACCGGGAGACAGAAGAGATGCAGCTCATGTCCGTCCTCAGGAGTTCGCCCTTTCATATTCTGTGTGTACCTAGTCCTCTCATGTGATCACACTAACTGTGACTTTTTTCACTTGTGTCGCACCTGGTTGTGTCAACAAATGTGAACTCCAATAGGGAAATATCTTTCGTGGTGACAGATTGCCCACTTTTCAGGTTCTAGTGAACTAACAGAAATAAACAGGTAAAATAGGCTGGTTGTCCTGATAATATAATGTGGGAGGTAACATAAATTCTGTTGAACAGCAACAGTCAGTCGACATATTTCGGCGAGGAAGTTAGATTGCATTGATCTCTCAAATCGGTCAAAAAAATATGTGAATATGAATCTCACTCTTGAGGGTGCATGTAACTACATTCTGCATTACACCTATATCCTGCTACAATGCATGCCGTATGGTGGAGTGGAGAGAGATAGAGAGAGTACACAACAACCTGGTTTGAAAGCATCCGTCAGAAATGCCCTCGTAAATCCCAGGAATTGCGGTTTGCCTGATGTGACAAGAAATCACTATGACTTCAGGGCTAGATATTGGTTCTATTTGTCCTAGAGGCTCGCACCCAATCTGCATGTGAAAGCCGGAGTACAGTTCATTGAACGGTATAGATGAAGACTTTTCTGACACACCCAAGTCGTCGTCAGACAATCCGAACACTCCAACGAGCCGACTGTCTTTAAAGAGATCTGATTATAATTGTCCCTTCAATAGTTTTATTTTCACAAAGGTGCGGGTGGTGAAAACTAGACAGAGATGGTCAATCCATGACTAAACAGCGAAGCCAACAGACCCGGATGCGTCAATATCAATATTACTAACTACCTCACCCAACACTTTGCCATCCACGACCACTTTGCAGATTGTCGGAGAAAAAATGTGACAAGACCGCTGCACAACAGCTGATAATGATGACACCATGATCTAGTCCCTGTTCCTGCCCCGTTTTGTGAGTGTGTGGAAGTTTATCTCAAAAAATTGCAATCACTCCCCACCGTCTTTTACTTAGGCACGTTGCAATGCCAGCTAAGGACACTTTCATGATAGCATCTATATCGTATAGCTAAAAATGATTTTGCGGACACACTGGTCAGAACTTTTCTTGAGTAACTCATCTCCTGTTGACATAACTTCTGCGTCTGACCACTTGGAGGTACTTCACGTAAGTGAGAGCAATCATTTTTCGAAAAATGGAAGCTATTCTCATTGGTTACACCACTTGTAAAATAAGTACATCCAGAATCCTTCTTGTCTTGAATACTGCCTATTTCCATTACATTTTCTGTCCAAATTTAGTGCCATATATTCTGTGAACCTGGTCTAAAACTTTGTTTTGAACCCCAAATTTAAAGAAATCCATTTTGGTTCCCCCATTTGGACATATACGTGGCATTTAGTCGCATATGGAGATGTTTTTCGCCGCATTTTTAAACTTACAGACTACCAAGGAGTTATGTACTGATCTGGTTCCATATAATGATGCGCTTCTTGCGCAGGGATTTTGGACTTTTGCCTTCAAATCTGGCTGATATTATATCTAAACTAAGAGAGGAGTTATAAGTGTAGATTTTATTGTACAAAAGACTCAAACGCCTGAAAATCTACGGTTACTTTTTTCTTGACTATTTCAAAAAGGGCCAGATGACTTGGAAAATTCGCTTGGTCTTTCTCGTAAATTAAGCCTAATTGGCTCAAACACTGAAAAGAATAAGTTAAAACCGAGTAAATATGGCTTAAACAATCCAAAAATTGATA
>SJOL01009667.1:141076-168195 GCA_004794785.1 Opisthorchis felineus | reverse complement strand
CAATCTGCATGTGAAAGCCGGAGTATAGTTCACTGAATGGTATAGATGAAGACTTTTCTGACACACCCAAGTCGTCGTCAGACAATCCGAACACTCCAACGAGCCGACTGTCTTTAAAGAGATCTGATTATAATTGTCCCTTCAATAGTTTTATTTTCACAGAGGCGCGGGTGGTGAAAACTAGACAGAGATGGTCAATCCATGACTAAACAGCGAAGCCAACAGACCCGGATGCGTCAATATCAATATTACTAACTACCTCACCCAACACTTTGCCATCCACGACCACTTTGCAGATTGTCGGAGAAAAAATGTGACAAGACCGCTGCACAACAGCTGATAATGATGACACCATGATCTAGTCCCTGTTCCTGCCCCGTTTTGTGAGTGTGTGGAAGTTTATCTCAAAAAATTGCAATCACTCCCCACCGTCTTTTACTTAGGCACGTTGCAATGCCAGCTAAGGACACTTTCATGATAGCATCTATATCGTATAGCTAAAAATGATTTTGCGGACACACTGGTCAGAACTTTTCTTGAGTAACTCATCTCCTGTTGACATAACTTCTGCGTCTGACCACTTGGAGGTACTTCACGTAAGTGAGAGCAATCATTTTTCGAAAAATGGAAGCTATTCTCATTGGTTACACCACTTGTAAAATAAGTACATCCAGAATCCTTCTTGTGTTGAATACTGCCTATTTCCATTACCTTTTCTGCCCAAATTTAGTGCCATATATTCTGTGAACCTAGTCTAAAACTTTACTTTGAACCCCAAATTTAAAGAAATCCATTTTGGTTCCCCCATTTGGACATAGACGTGGCATTTAGTTGCATAGGCAGATGTTTTTCGCCGCAGTTTTAAACTTACAGACTACCAAGGAGTTATGTACTGATCTGGTTCCATATAATGATGCGCTTCTTGCGCAGGGATTTTGGACTTTTGCCTTCAAATCCGGCTGATATTATATCTAAACTAAGAGAGGAGTTATAAGTGTAGATGTTATTGTACAAAAGACTCAAACGCCTGGAAATCTACGGTTACCTTTTTCTTGACTATTTCAAAAAGGGCCAGATGACTTGGAAAATTCACTTGGTCTTTCTCGTAACTTAAGCCTAATTGGCTCAAACACTGAAAAAAATAAGTTAAAACCGAGTAAATATGGCTTAACCAATCCAAAAATTGATAGAAAACATCAAATTTTTCGTTGGAATTTATACGGTATTTGAGAGACTTATGGGGTTAAGGTGAGATTGACCGGTCACGTCAGTGCATGTGCCTGCACAGAAAGTTTCTAAACACAGAGATGGGGCTTGAAAATTCTGTGTCGACTGTCTTGACAGTGGATGAAATCCCACGTCTGGTTGACCTCAATAGCCCTAAAGAAGCTTCACACACAGTTCCAAATGACCCCACGATATCGGTGTATGTCAACCATGTGACCTAAAACTGAAGTGGTGATAGCACGCAGTTGGCTTTCAGGAGGAACCGCCGGAAAGTGTTGAATTTGGGTATCCGTTTGACCGTACATCTATTTCTATCGGGGAAGCCAACTTTAGTTTGTCCGACAAGAAGACTCATTCCACAGTTATCAAGAGCTAAAATCCGCCATCGATCATTGAAATTAAATTCACTAGACACTTCACATAATTTACAAAAGGTCAGTTGAAATTAACACGAAATCTGTCCGAGTCTGAATTTTCACGGCTTCCCTACCTTTTTGAGGTCAGGTGTGCTTCAAGGGTGATTCACGATAAATCCGACTAACAATGCTGGTTTTTGAACCGTGTTCCTTATGCGTGAATACGGAAAATGCAACCAAGCCAAGAATTTCTTTTGCGATATGCGAGTAAGGTCAAAGTGAAGCAGTGAAGAAAAAGAAACCTGAAAATGACCCGCATGATTTTGGGTGCCCGCCTACAAATGAGAGAGCTCATAGATAACAAAAAAGGTTTCACTTCAAAAGAACGAAAGTATAAACCTTTGTGCTTTGGTTTTACTTCTCAGCTCCATTATTCTCATAAAAATTGCTAGCCTCATTAATAGCTATGATTACTCCCTTACTGGTAGGGGAGAAGCGGGCGGTCATCGGAAGTGAACTCATATGTATGGGGAAGCCGCTTTTAGAACAGGCTACTTTAACGGATGGAAAAGCATATTCGACATTTTATGGAATATGGAAAAACAATAATACTGACTAGAAAGCAATATTATGTGGCAAAGCCAAGTCCAATGACCACAATCATCGCGGGTTTTTGTGTGTACATTTTTCCCGTATAAACAGTCCTGTCTTGGTAAGATAACTTTGGTTAGTTCTTGAGGTGAGAAGTCTCAGTACACGTGGAATGAACGAAAGGACACGCCTGAGTACGAATCAAAACCACTGAGTTTCGGCATACGGGACAGATGTCCTACCACGTAAGCTAAACATGACGCTCGTCCTCCCTCATGTCTATGCATCTAAACTTCCTAATAGAACTCGTAATTGGCGTGTATCTGCAGTCGTACTGGGGGGTGAGCTCTGGATATCTGATGTGCATAACTAAGCGCGTGAAATCTGATGGCCAAACAGACGAATGTGGTGGCGCCCTTAGCGGCGTGTCAGTCGCAAGATTTTCCAATAAGTGTTTGCAGGGGTTCCTTGTGTTTGAATTTGTGCGTCTGTGTATAACCTTCTGTTTTTCCTCCGTAAATTTGCCTCTATGTCTTTGATACAACCTACACCTGAAACCATAGTTCTTTCGGATGTTCACTGAAATTCCAGAGTTGTCAGTCTGGAAACGTTCGAAACACTAAGGGCAACAATATCACGGGCTTAGCTGAAGCGCAAGATGAAGCCTGAAGAGTGGCATCTAGAAAACACAATACTGACAACACATGTCAGCCGGCTGGATACAACACTCCGACACTTAAGCGGCAAGCACGTGGCTTTGAAAAGCATCAAGGTTTTTCAAACACTGGATGTAAAATCATTACTATGGAAACCTATTTTGGTCTGTTTTCTGTCTGAACCAGAATTGTAGGGTAACACTAAAACCTAGAATTGCCTCTGTACGATTAGTGAGAAAAGGTTTACAGCAAAAAAAACAGTAGCACCGAAACAACTATAAAGAACAGTACCAAAACTTTGATATCTGAAATCGTCAGTGAAACAGATTAACCTACTACAGCATTCTTTATGAAAAAATGTACTTGTTTACATTTTTCCGTTATCCTACCAGAAGATCGACTTTTGTGTTAAAGTAGGAGCTGGAGGTAAACGGTATCCTGGCAAATTTCACTATCGTTATTGTACTAAAACGCGAAAGAAAGTAGAAACACTTGAGTTGAGCAACCTGCGTAGAATAGAAATGTATACCATCACGGTCAAAACACGATTGGCCCCAGACTATGTGACCAATTGCATGAGCAGCCCTGAAAAGCTCATCTGTGCCAATAGTGGTCAGAAAGACGCCACTGATTCTTTGTTATTCTTAAATGAAAACTTGCTCACAAATCCCCTCCGTATCTGGCCTTGAAAGTGCACATTTATACTACTTATTATCAAGATTTCATCATAGAGTACGAGGGGGATATTCACCCAAGATTTCTTGAATTGAACCATCACAAGGTTCTTTGGAGTTTACTTCTAATCTTACAATACTTTTCTGGGGACTTGTAAACATGAAGCATTGCCATTTGTAAGCAGAACTGATGTGGATGATAGAGGATGATAAACGGCGTATTGCAATATGACAGGCCAGGTTTCCTTGAAATGAAAAATGCGTGCGCACACGACGCGAGCCAAAAGACTCGTCTTGAGGGGGGCCCTATCCGTGTTCAGTCAGCTCAGATGTTGACTTCATGTGAACTCCACGCTTAAAGCTCTGTATGGCCCAAATGAGTGCAATATTTTTCGTCTTGTTTGAGACCAGCTAAACGGCTACCTTGGAAGAAAGCTAGTTGAAAAGAGAAATTCCACCAGTTCAGTTGTTTTCACTCGAAACACTATGGAATAAGAAAACATTGACAATTATCCTTAGGGTAGCCTGGCACACATTACCACGACGTAAGCATGCGGCTTCATAAAAGAGTACTTTGTTTTGTGTGGTGTGAACCTCAACAATCCAGAAATCATTCTTCCAAATCTTAATTTATACGTTAAAGTCACTGTAGTTGGTAGTCAGCGTACTTGCTTGTCACAACTGCACAATCCAGCCAACCTATCACAATTAGGCCCATATGTTCAATCATACTAATTCCTGGTTAGCCAAATCGGATAAGCTATTGCCAGAACGTTTGCTTTTTAATACCACACTTGCTTGTTGCAAATTCATTCTGCAAAGGGGCTGTTTCCAAGTAACACCGCCGAATACGCTTCAGGCAGCCCATATTCCAGAGGTGCGAAGACTTATTGGAAACTTGAGAATAAACCTACGGCAAAAAGGTAACCAAGACGAGTTTGTGAAACAAAGCAGAAGGGCCTCTGAGCGCAGCTACGTGGAGCAATTGCACTACTGGGAGTCAGCCAGAGGCTGAATTCGAGAACTTATGCATGCAACCGTCTATCCATACCAACGTATGTTGATGTTGACAGTTGGCCAAGAAATTTCTGATGTAGACTGTCACATTAGGGCTCCATCGGCTCATTCTTGATCAGGCGTAGCGTTACAAATCGATAACAATCAACCAGGACCTTTACAACCAAAAACTCAGAAGAGAATCGTCGGATTACAACGAGATCTTAGCTGGTGCAATAAAAAGTCCGCGATAATCCCCAAGATCCGATGCAGCAATGTGCTTAGGGGTTGAGTTTACAGTAAAGAAGTTTTTGTTAGTAAGTTTGCTTTCGTTGCAAATTCGCACCCATAATAACACTGGATGACACAACCTCGGACTATTTGTCACATCACCGAGTAACTATCACTGCCACCCATTTGGAGGGACACTCAGGAGTGAGAAAAGACGAAATTTCATTGTTGTCTTCACTCACAGCAAAGCTAACGACAATGCTTCGTTGCCGTACAACAATCACATTCTTTAAATGACGCTGTTAACTGATACACGTCTTCATATGTGGTAGAAGGCTGAATAGTTTGGCTGAATAGTTTCAAACGCACCCTACTCAGACAAGGCCTGCGTTCCAAACGCCGTAGTTATTCATAAATACCTAACTTCCATAAGCCAAACGTCTCAAGTTACTGATGTTTTCAGGCTCTCATATGTTGTACATAATAATATTTGGTAACAATCCAGTATTTCCCGTAGACGGTTGCGTAAGAGAAGCTGTCAACATTTGTTTTATCTCAAAGTTCCCGTAGTATTATCAGACCGCACCGCAATTCCATGAAACGTTTTGAGTGGCAGCGTTCGCGCAAAGTAAAAAAGGAAAAAAAGCTTAGCGATGGTTTACTTTATGTTGCATACCAAAGGATGCCAAACAAATATAACTGCTCTGATCCTAGGACACTACACATTTAAGCCTGATGTACTTGTGAGAAAGCAAGCCAGTGCGTTATGTGACCATGACGGCCGAGATGACACCACTCTCAGCTGGACATGACCGGGACTCGTGAGTACTATGGGTAGCTAGTGGATCTTCCACATATGTTTTAAGCTGCGAATCTTTGGTAACCTCGGTCTGAATCACCAGTTATGAGTCATCAGGCAAGTGGACTTCTGGACTCAAAACTACTCTCCGCTTTTCACTCCATTGTCCTTTGACCTTGGGATTTTACCGATCCAGGATTGTCAGGTTGTTCGACAAATGGCACAACATCAAATACGCTTGGTAAGTACCAGCATGTTCTGGGCTTCTTAGGTGTAATTTAATGTGGAAGTCGAACCATGAGATGGATATCAGCCTTCTCTCCCTTTACCTCCCGATACAAAAGGTGCTTTGGCGGCGATTAGACACTTAGTTCCTCTTAGTCCATTTCCGGTGAATAGTTACCCATCAGCACACAGAACCAAGTATTCAGCATAAAGCAAGTCAGTAGGACCGTGCCTAGCTTCTTAGGATGCCATATTTTAAGGTTAAATTCTCATCGACCCTATACCATCTGATAAGGGGTGATTTTAGGCGACGAAAACATAAGAAAGCCGCAAGATTTGCTCTATCCATGCTATACAACCAGTCTGAAGGAATGTGCAATGTGTGAAGGTGAAATATATTGGGTTCCTTAAAATTTGAAGTTGTATCCTACTATTATAAACTACTAGCCACTACCGTATAAAGGTTAACAGCTCAAACGGAATGATAGCGGGTTACCATTCGAATGAACAACACATTGTCTGCTTTTACTTCCGAGACTACGCTGGTTTGTTTATCAAAACTGAAGCTTGTTTGGTTTTCTTGAGTGAAGCCTCTGTCTTCAAATGACGCATGACGTGGCGGTATAGCTGAAAAAGTACTTGTACTAAAATCAAAAAAATACAAGTAGGATTATCATCAAGCTGACCGTCTCTGGGAACACCACCTGCAAGAACTCTCAGACGTTTACCTCTTTAATCACGTTTGTTCACTACTTTAGTACCAAAACTTGCTAAGGGGATACCACTCAGCAAAACGGAATACATTTGTTTAGTGTCATGGTAAAAGAGCGAAATTTCTGTGGCAATGTAGCGGTGGTGGTGTCCATGCCTCGCGATTTGGTCTAAGAGATTGAGGTTACCAAAGAGCTACTGATACTTTCCGAGTGTCTTTAGATTTTACAGACTGCTGAATTTCCGATGGTCTTATCAGTTATGTAGCTTGCCTCCATCACTGACCTAACGTTGCTTGATCGCCTTCTAGACAGTGTTGCCAAACTTTGATGGTACTCTTGCTGTGAGGACGTATGTGTGCAACTAAAATCTAAGGGAAAGTGCTGACTGCGGTTCTTCTTTGATCGAGTAGAACCTCAAAATGGCGACTTCCATGCAGAAAGTTTTCTCCCATAGCAATGAACACCTAAAGCTCCCCCGTTTAAGAAAAATTAGGTTGATGTTTCTGAACACCCAAAACTCTTACGGAGAGTGTACAATATCTGTGATGACGTAACAATGATGATTTTTACTCGAAACTCTGAACAAGCACAATTCCATGACAAATTGCCTTGGTTTGGGTTCACTTTTTGAGCTGGGATTGATGGCATCAGAACCAAATGTCCGTAATCACTTCAAAACTAGGTACTGATGGCACTGTTGCAGTCTGTCAGCTTCCAACTTTATATCTTAATGAAAGATAGACAAGATTACTAAAAGTTCCTGTAGAACTTACGCTCTGAAGGAAGCGAAATATTATCAGGGGAGGGGGGCGCCTTCGTGAAAGAGCAAATTCTGATGCTTCTGGGATGTTCTTCCTTGAAAATGAACTAATCTACTCGATTTGTAGTGTTTCAGCTCACGATTTGGGCCTTTTTCTCCCACGATCCATTGCATACATGTCACGCCCACCAGTGCACAGCTGACTATTCAGCTAAAAGTGCTACTTTAGTAAAACAATCAGTCTACTTCTCCGACTGATGAAAAAGTGGACTTTGCTATGCGGTTCTGTTTTTGTAAATCAATGGGTTTCTTCCTTATTCGCAAAATCTGAATACATCTAGAACGGATCCACTGGCTTCTTACATTTGTTCCGTGAGATTTCAAACAGTCGTGTCCTAAATTCGCATACCTGTCAACCAGTATTCTTACTTGTAACAGTGCTACTTGAAAATTCCACAACATGCTCACCAAAGATTGCCTGCTAATGGCAGGTACGGACTAACATAAAAATGTTTTGCATACCTTTGATTTTGAGAAGAGAAATGCACTACGTGCACTACAACAATCAGTTCTGAACCGCTTTCACTCAATTGGTTTAAAATCGCTTAAGAATAATGTAATTCATTTTTCCCTCTTGCCCACTTGAACAGTGGTGGTTTAATGCAACGTAAGGAACATATTTTCTCTCTCTCTCTGGATGACCCCCTCTAGAGCGTAACTTTGAATAATGTTCTGCTCTGAACTATGCCCCTTTCCACCAGTATTCTGTTACACTGCACATCACCCACAACGCACAGTCTACTCGGGTTCATGGGTGCAAATTTCGCGACGGATATTCTTGAAGCTAACGAGGCTCTCCGCGGTCCCCTTAAAAACCGAGTTGAAATTAAAACCCTAATTTTACAATTTTGACATTCCAAAGGTATGGTAAATTACTGAAACCAAATTACCCTTGCGATCTTTGCCGCTGAACGACATATGTCCGCCTTTTGCGGGCTACCATTTTGTGCGTACGAGTTGGACGGTGAGCATCCTCAAAAATCGTTGAAAAATGACAAGAAACGGGGCTCATTGAAGCAAAGTGAAGAAAAAACTCTTAAAGCTACCTAATTAATCCTATTATACTAAGAAGTGTACTGAATATTCCTGGTGCCCTGCTGTTTTTTAATAACAACATGATAAAAGTTGAGTCGCGGGCTTGAAATTTCACAAGGTGTCTATAGTACAGACATGGATGGTTTCCAGAGCGTTGAGTCAAGTGAGCGCTTTCCTCCTTATCAGAATTATCAGGTGGGTAAACAGCAGTTGGGCGAGTAAACCTTTGGTTAGTGAGTTTAGGCTCTGTCCCACGGGACCGCGCGCTCTCGCATCACTCTGACAGTCCTCTATAATGGAAATGACGGAAATCAAGAAACGAAAAGCCCACTAAAAATATGACTGTTCTATTATTCACGCAACTGTGGAGAATTTCGCATCATACACTTAAATCGAGGTATCGTTTGAAGGTAGATGTCAAATAATTTTCATATGATAAACAGGAATAATACTGTGTGGACAGTTTTATTCCCAGGGGATAAAGAACTTACGCAAAAACCGACGTTGTCTATGAAGCACGAACTAAGTAGGTCTAAACGCTGAATATTTACGTAAAACTGTACGATATAAACTTAGTACTGCAGCTACTCTGAAGAAAAGTGATGTGTCCGAAAGTATTCACGGGGAGTGGAACTCAATATTATTGTTCCAGAGATTGGATGTTACACAACGAACTACACAAAACTGGAAAATTATCAAACGATTCCTCATTCGTTCGAACGGCAAAATTATGAACATTCCAAGAAAGAACATTGGTAATGTGATCCAGAAAATGGGTATATATCGAGTTCAAGTGGCCAAGTGAGTCGCTTTCGAGTTGTACTCGGGTTTCAATGAGTATGAGATGGAGTCGTGCACACCTTGGAGCTAGTTCAGCTCAGTTGGCCAAATATATACTGCATGCCAAGGTACGTTGCCAAAACGTTGTTCAACGACGACACGAAGTGACGAGCAAATGGGAGACATGCCTTGGAAGGGCATGGCGTAACGAGTTCACTGACGTCGTTTTGTTCAGTTTTACTCACGATAGAGGAGAAATCAGAGGAAAGGGGACAGCCCGCATTGGAAGCCGCTTGATTGGGCTTCCTTTCAATCACACTAACTACTGGTGTCTCATCAACACGGCAAGGTTTGACAAGTTTGTCAACACGACTGCGTTTACTGGTCACGATTTGCATACTTTGTTACCAAGCATGGACTGACTAACCGTCTTTACATCGTTTCCACCATGCGCACGGCTAAGTGGAAGAGGCTGTGTAAGGTAGACGGTTCTCTGACGTGCGAAGAACGCGCAGTAGCAAGTCGTAACCCGTGGTGCGTGATCAGTTCATCAATCTCAGATGGTTCATCGTTTTAAAAATCATCCGAAGTGCCCCAGCACTGACATTCCTCTGACCCCACTAGATTCAAGCAATAGCTCGGAAACACAGATGGCCAAACACCGAAATTCTTTCTGCATCTAGGCACCTACTGAAGATGCTTCTCCTAAGTAGGGGTGAAAGCAAAAAGAGGGTGCACAAAGGAAACTACTCGCAAGATTGCGCAAATATTTTGTCAAACTTGTGTAAATGACAGTCTGATTTGAACTCGGAGAAGGATTTTCCATATACGCGTTCACTGTCTGTTCAACAATGTGCGCCATCTATGAGGCCTACGCCCATATAGTACCTTCCATACAGCTCACCTCCTCTTCACATATTGACCACTTTTTGCACAGTCCTGGCACATCCTGCCTGTGATGCCTACGGCAATGTTTCCGAATCTTCTGTTTGCAGTAGCTAGCACAAGTATGTCCCTACTTTGCGATCAATAGTCTGTTCTCCTGAACCAACAGAATACTTAAGCGCCGTAATGTTATTAAGTTGCAACTTTTACGCAACGACACTGTGCTTTCAGTTGTACTCTCAAATGTGCTGGTAAACTATTGATCAGCACATTGTGCATCAAAATAAACGTACATCTCCTGCTCTTCGAAATGGCTGTGAAACAAAAGCGTCGTCTTACGGTTTACAGGGACGATCATTCACGTTCTGTTCTAACACCATCTGTTACACCAGTAGACCAGCGTGACTATCAACCAGTATTGACTGATTTATTGACCGATTTGATGAAGATTAGGCAAACACAAACTACAGTGTCTGAATAACCATGAAAACTACTGAGGCTGAATAATAGATATCTTTCCTTTGCATAATCCACGTGATTTGTTGTAACTTTTTTAACAACTGTAAGACGAAAAGAACTACGCTCAAATAACACAAGGGGCATGGAAGTAAGATATCCACTATATTAACAGGGATGTTAAATAACGGTTAGCTATGAGGAATGGAAAAAAGGTGTCCAGCAGAGTGCTGCTGTAAAAAAAACTGTCCATTTTTAGGCAAAGCTGCTTACAACTAATGGGGGCAGTAAAACCAGTTGGTTGGAAAACAATTTTCACACCTAACTAAAACCAACCATCTGCGCCGACACCTGTTCCGCAGGACAAAAAATCACGTGCTCCATCCTTCTACGCCCACTTACTATTCTGTATTCTGGCCGAGCATTGGGGATCCTTCCCAACTCCTACTTTTGGCGTTTTGGGATTAATTCAATGCCCATTAACTTTAACCTACCTGAATTTGCGTGCGTACAGCTGATCACACATATTTGGTGGTCCGTGAATTGTGTTGTCTGGAGGTTGTAGCTCTCCGGAAGATGCAATATTGTCGTGGACAAGTGAAAAAGCTTTTGCTAATGACACAGGTCTGTTTTATATGAGCTACATTAAGTAACAAAGCTGTAAAGTAAGCTGCTTTAAACTCACAAAATAAACCAGTGAAGCATGGCTAGACCACGTTTTTTCTATTCAGTACATTACAAATACCGTTATTCCCGCAGTTACCCTTTGGTGGATGAACTTGTCACTTCGTTTTTTACACATCTCCCAGGTGATAGTCACTTCTGGTAAATTTGTTTTGTTGTAGTCAGAAACTGTACACAGAGGCTTTTGGAGCAATCAGTGCATTCGATAATGAAGCAAAGTTCTTTAATGTGGCGCAGTTCCAGAAGGGGGTTCATAATATCTCCGTGACTTACACTTTCCTCTTAGATTAGTTCTGAATGGGAGACTGCTGAAAGCATAGCCAAGATAGTGTATTCCGGTGGGACGCATCTTGAATAACCGTAGCATATTATGAAGCCAGTTGGCTACATTACATGGACTACACCAGGCCATGTACCAGTAATGGCTGTGTTTCTAAACAAACTATTTAAGATTTGGGGTGTGAACATAGGCTTATCTGCATTAACGTGAGGTAATAAGTTTCCTGTATTTCTTCAAGCCAAACAACGTTGATTTTGTTGTTGACGTGGGCTTTGCTTCAATCGTTTTACGGATGTGCAGGCAAAGAAATAAACTGACAAATTTTACCTTTATTTCACGGGAACACTGCACACCATTGGCAGAGAAGGAACCTTAGCAATAGCCATGTCAATCAACACCTAAGCCAGATACACTTGCTCACCACCTCACCGGAGGGAATGCTTCTGTAGACCGTCTTTGATGGCTATAAAAGTCAAAAGTTGAGTAGAATTTACAGATGGAATACCAGTTTGATTGCCGATCTGTTGCCACCTAGAGCAGGTCATGTTCCAAGCGATAAAGCCTATGTACTCACACTTCACCAGTACGAGCGCGGCCAGATGACTTTAGTTATCAGATGGCCGAAAACTGCACTTTACCGATCAGTATAACGTGGACGTTAGAAGACGCAACACCGCTGTGGCTGCTGTAGTGGAATGCGTTGAAGCCCTTCAAAAAGTAAACCAAGGCCTTTACGCTGCAGGTGATTACTGGCTGGAGGACGTAGTCTGAATCACCAGAGTGAAGGTTGTGCAAGCTTTTTTCCACTGACACGCGTACGCGTATCGATCATTTAAGTTTATCGTTTATTTATTTCTCTGTGCGTTGTACTAATTGGTTTATCCGGGTGACTGATATTCACTCGTTTGGTAGAGTTGCGTTCGTGCCTGTTGCCTGAGTGACAGTCATAGCTGCTCCCCCGTTTTTCCCATTGATTGGGCAACATACTTTGAATTTTTCGATGTGCTTTGTCACCAAGCCACATAAGAACCACCAAATCAGGGAGTTACTGTACAGACCACTTTGATGGCTACATACGGATAATCGGAGAATGGCATTTTGACCAAAACTAGATCTTTAGGAACAGTAAATCTATAGTGTGTGAACCAAACGATAAAGTTTATTTGATGTTGTCTTGTCCCCTAAGAGTAACTAGCCAGTGATTTGCTGCCGAAGTGAGCAATTTGATGTCACAAGAATGTTGATAGAATAAGGAGATTTGGGAATTTCAGTGGAGGTTTCGTCCTGTAAGCGAAGCCAATCTGCACTGAAAAGCCAACGTGCATTGTACAGCTGTTCCATCCTTATTGGGAAACTACAGCAGTGCGCAGCTCATGAAAATCCAGAGGGTTTCGAACGCACTAACTTTCCACCAGCGTTTGGACACAACAGCTTTGAGCGGCTGACCGGCAATGTAGTTAGCTCGCACTTAGGCAGGATCACGGGGTCCACACTATGTGGCCATAGGTGTTGACTGGCTCCTCGACGACCACTCAGATGGAAGTTTTACGCATCGGATGAATTTTATTCTTCCTCTGAGCCACTGGTGTTTTGTGAGATGCATATTGCTGATGATTTTCACTAGGAAAACAACAGCCCTACAACGGTTCTCAGCCTTTCAGCATACGTTACCTTCACTCACAGGACGAAATCTGCTACAATATTTCTGCTACCAAAGTCTAATTCTGTCGACCGGGACAGTTTCACTCTTGCCGGCTGAATGAGACAGGCGCCCTTAGGCATCACGTAAAATGTAGCAGGTGTCTTCAAATACGATGATCGCCCCATCTAGATAATGTCTCTATCTTAGTAAGTTCATAGTATTTGTAACATTCATTCTCGCTTATCTGTGGACCAGTGGATTCTCCTGTGTCATTTACGCCCCCTATTCACTTTTTAAATTTTTGTCACATTGTTCCAATCATTTCTACCAAGCATGCACTCGCTTTTCCCAAGTCAGTAGACTACTGTTGGAGTAGACATGCGATGAAATTGTGTTATTTACCCATACCACACAGCAATCCGCATGATGGCTTCATTATATGCATACCTGGAACGGAAAAAATCATCCGAATCTTTACTCTTGTCACCATTCAGCGTACAAAACAAAAAAACTGCGACTTGTTTGGAAGTTTAGAAGCCATTTTCGATTTTGTATTTTGTAGCTTTCTGCGCGAAAGAATTTCGAAGATTCTATGGGGAAAATATGATGATCGTTGTGGCAGGTGGTCGATCGCTATGTGTCAATCTAGAATGTCTTGTGTTATCAGACGATTGAGACTACAGGGTGTGAGCCATTCTTTTTGCGCGCGCACACACACACATGCGTTCAGTTGATATCACATTTTTCTGTCTACCGTACGGTACGAATATCTTTGAGGTTATCAGCTCTGTATACAGCGAGTTCACAGTCAGTGATCGACATGCATCCACATCAGAAGACAAACAGGCCCCCAACGCAATGCCTTTCGCGTGCTTCAATTAGTGTGATCATGTGGACTGAACGCTTGCCAAGCTGTGAACAACAGCTTGTGTTAGCAAAAGCAAAGCTGTTGCCAATCCCGCAGAGGGAAAAAGCAAGCTTTGGGCTTGAAGCGCTCACTGAAAATTACCCTAATTTACACTGGTAGTCTGAAGAAACCTGCTAGGTTTACCTTTGACCGTTCTTGGATCCTGGTGGTGACATTTAAAAAATTCACATGGTGCTGCTAAAAATCGAATTTTCAGTAGGAGGTGTACCCATACTATCGATAGATTTGACCCGCAAAAACGATGGTTACAGCCGATTTCAGTGGAACGGACTCAATGAAAAAGGAACTATCTTGAATATGCAACTCTGAGTCAGAATGAACGCTGTCTGTCACTCGATGGAGCAGCTCTTAACTCAGACATACCGAGCATCTCACTTGGACTTCTATTTCTCGGGGTCGGCTGTGTGTGTTGGTGGTAGAGTTAGCAACAAGGACGTCATGTGATTTTATTGATTGATCATGCCAACAGAAAGAATGGCCGATTATATGATGAGTTATTATACGCGCATAGAACAAGTGAGCGTGAATAAAAAGGGTCGCGGTGGCTTATTTGGGAAAACGCACAATTACAACGCATCATTCGCACGTCGTAGCAGGAGATTATTTAGTTTGTTGACTGGATTTCAGGCACAAAAACCTACGATAATGACTGGCCCTAAAAAATGCCTGAACTCATTACCATTCCGGATACTATACTGGAAGAATCTCTGGGTAAGCCGTTATAAACTAGGGCTTAGGAGGGGATTGGACCTTTGTTTCAAAAAATATTGGTCAGAGGTCAATGAGATTACCAAACTGTTGCGAATAAAATGAGCTGTTTTTAAGGACCATTATTTTAATTCCCCTTATCATGTGTTGCATTTTCCGTCTACTGTAACAGCTTTTCCTCTCTGTGACAAACGTCTTGAAAAGCCCCAACTTTCCCTTGAGTTTAAAATGGTGCATCGAGAAAAAGGAAGCGTTTGTTATAACCTAGCGGGCACTAACAAGTATTGTCCCACACTGACTGCCCTTCATTTCCATTGATTTTGTTTTTTATTCCTAATTTCGGTGGTAAGTAAGCATTGCCCAGTCCTATAGAGGATGCATGCTGGCCGACTCGGTCCCGATTCGTTTTATTTGCAACAAGCCTTTCAGATGGGACTATTTTCTCTAACTCAAACAATTGGCTAACCCAAAACACCAAGTGATTTCTGCAGCCTAATCATACTGACGTAGACTTTGACGACCACGTAGATAGATGTTTGTTAAACAGTGATTTTTTATAGTTATCATGTATTTGGTAGTCTCATAAAATCAGCACGAAATAGCAGTCATCCACGCAATTTTTTCAGCTTGCATACCCTTAGGGATGACTTATGCATACGTGCGGTGCAACCGCATCAAGCACCAGAAGGCAAAACGCCCAACTGTGTGATAAACAGTGTGTAACCCCATCACTTTAAATCTACCATCCCATCGGCCCGTTTAGTATATTTTAGTATAACACACGTGGATGAAAACATAATCTAAACTTCTGAGAGGTATGTGTTCTATAATTACCACAAGAGGCTCGGTAGTCGAGTGCTAGTGTTGACACAGGACTGAGCGCTTTTTAATATCAATTGCGAAAAAAAGAAAGAAGGGTTAGGTAAAAGGTAAAAAATCTGGTACCTACGGATGTCTTTTCTAGTCTAATATCGCTCCTTTCCGAAGAGGTGAGTTTATGTTTAAATGTAGGAGAACCTGTGAATTCAGACGGAATATCTGCTTTGAAACTCTGCTTGTGTCAAACGGATAGAGTGGAGTTTTATTCCGGTGTAGCTGATCCCAACGACGAGTTGTCGCAGATGCCTACGTCTGAAATGGTCCGCCAGCTCCGTCAGAGTGAATTCTACAGTCCTGTTTGGAGAAGATTAGATTTCTGTACGCATCTGTGTATAAATCATTATACTGTTTAGCTAAAGTCTAATAATAGTTGGGTTAGCAAGGGCCACTGGTGCTTTTTACCGTTTCATCTGTTTCAACAATATGTGCACAAGGGACCCAGAAATGAAAGTCACCTTCAGACCGATCCGTCTAGCAAGCTCGTACATCTTCTACAAGTACACCACTTTTACCACAACTGGGTCTATTTTATTTTAGGCTCTCCGTCTCCTGCGAAGATTACCACTTTGTAGTTAGCGCCTTAAAATTCATTCTGGATTTAACGGAACCTCAAAAAACGTGCCAATTTTTTAGCCGAAAAGTACTTTGGATGTAACTCTTCTCAGACTCACTTTCAGAACTGCCAGAGCTACCTCTCCCCAGGAATACTGTGAATTCATGTCACTCTCATCCTGACCACTTACTCAGAAAATATCGTGACGCTTAATTAGACTTCCTCAGGTCACTAGATTTTTCACAAGTTCCAATGGTGTGCCTAGTTCCGTACACTGGCTATGAGTTTCTGTTAAACGTGTCTACTGCTCGAAGCGAACAAAAACAGCATTCTTTAGAATCTGTCACAAATGGAAGTGGCCTCTCATTAGAACAGCTGCGGTTGGTTAACGGGAGGGTATCCTCTTCGTGATCCCTGATTATCTTGATTACGCGACCGCCCAGTAAGAATAAATATCTTCCTGTTTGTAATCCCTCCTGGATCCGGCCAAATAAGGTGGAAATGGATCTATTGGAGCTTTTTTAGCCAGAGAGTAAAGTAATCAAGTTTTTCATCCGTTGTCTCCTGAATAAGTGTTTTAGGATTCAAGAAATAATTGGCTAATTATTTACCACAGAAAGCAGCTGCCACGTTTTGTTACAGGATCTGAAATTACGGTCAATGCTGAATGAAAGTAAACCAAAAAGACACTTACATAAAAGAACTTCCCAGTCTTGGCCGTGCGAGAAATTCATCTCAGCAGCGGTGTCATTCCTACAACTAGGCGGTTCTTCACGTGGCTGGGAAATTTTCATTAATATTACCAGAGGCAGTTTCATCTGTGAGTACAGTCCACTTCAATGACTACTGCATAAGCCGTGTTAAGGTTATTGTTCCCGCAGACCTAGCTAACAAGCAGCACAGTGACTAATTCATGGCACCAATCGTTATCAAGTCTTCCACGACTATCTTTCCACTGCTCGGCTTGTTTAGGTAACTCCTAGCAATTCAGAAGTAGGTTCATTGGTTGGACAAGGAGTGGAAGGAATGAACGAGTTGGTCTCATAGCTGTTCTCCCAGGTGCCACTGGGGTCCAGCTAAATTCATAACACCAAATCATTCTGCACATACAAGAATTGTTTCAGTTACAGCCGCTGCTAAGCCACGGATGAGGGTGAAAACCCTGTTGAATGCTTAGCTGGTTTACTCAGACAGTGCGTGTTCAGAATATCTTTTGTATTGTTTGATTTGACCATTTTTTTGTTATTCGAAAGCACTCCGCTAGATGCACGGGTTGCTGACACCGCTCTATTAGCCAAACATTTTTCATACTTACACTCCTACTGGCCTAAACGTCGTGAGAATAACAAGCTTGCTATGCCATCCTGGACAAAGTAAGCGAAACAGACTTGAAGACTCAAAGTTTACTTGCGCACTTGAGAATTTATGATTACTTTTTTTCACCGAGTGATACGCCTGGCAACTTTTCTGAACCGACAAACGGTGAATTGGAGTTCGATGCGGTTGATCCAAATCTAAAACAAGATCCGTGTGACCCTGCTGGATTCCACATCATACATTGCGATAGTCACGTATTCCAGACATATGAGATACACTTCGCTCGTGTGATGTACGCATTGGTAAGATTCACTCAAATTGTGGTTCTTTTCACGCGCGTGTGTTGTTGCCTTCAGCCGATGGACTTGATTCAAGTTGTCACATTCTTGTCAAGCCGTTTGGCATTTCTACCTGAAGCAGAACACAGTGTGAATATAAGCATAAGCATGTCCTGGCGGATATTTTGGATGCACGAATAATCGACTTTGCTTGCAATCATGGGCACACAAACAGGCAACAAATCACTTTCAAAGAAGCCTTCTTATGTGAACTGACAACTTTTCGACATCCCACGACCGGTTCCGCTCTTCTTCGGGCTCATTCCCCGTGGTCACGTCAACCTTATATTCTACTTGAATTTAAATTGCACGAAAATGGTGAAATACACTCACTTGCTTACCAGTTTGGTTTTGATGGGAGACTCACCTGGAACCCAGCTGAATCCCTCGTTTATGTACTACGTCTATACATGTGTCGCGGTATCTCGAATATCGTACCAACTGAAACATGAGTTGGCCTGGTGCAGCACATTCAGCTGCCTAAAAACATCATAAACGAGAGATTCAGCTGGGTTCCAGGTTAGTCTCTCGCAAAAACAAATTTGTTTGCAAATGAGCGTACTTCGCTAAGGCGAATTTAGTTTGTAACGGAAAGCACAAGCGAAGATGGTTGAACTATCCATGGAGTCCGAGGCTCTTGCTGCAAACCTCTCCTCACCACTCCAAATAATATCGCAAGCGCACCGCAGTTTATCGTGGATCGACATGTAGTCCGCGCGCTGCGGCTATTTTCTTTCCGCGCAAACTAAACATTTTTTCGTATAAAACATTCTATCAATTTCTCCATTAATTTATTTAGAGATACAACTTTCCTGAGACTGACCGTTTTTCTGAAGAATTATGTTCGCTTTACCATCGTCCTCCAGTTGGTTTTTCTGATTGATTGTTCTTGATCTGCTCCAAAATATTTCCCTTCCTCTGGAATTTTACCTCAAAATCAAATCATGTCGTTCAGCTGCTACGCTGTTTTCTCACACGTGTGTCATGCACCCGGAATTGACAACCAAGGCTGGTACATCGCCAGGTTTACCAAGCTCAGATAACAGCATTTGATGAGTTAGTTCTGAATAACTGTCACAGACGGTTAGAGATGACATTTTGACTTCGGAATTCTAGCCGTCTCAAAACTTGGTAGTTGTTTCACCCAAACGACTGTGACGACGGTGGTGATTACTGCCATTTTGTGTATCATTTTAGGAACAAGCTGCTAATTAGTAATCTATAGCGCTACCTTAGCTGAAGTCGAATCAGAATGGGTTCGAGTGCCATTTATAGATTTATCGCGTCCCCTTGGGTGTGTTACTTTCATTGATGCAGATATGAACGATATAAGTTAACGGCCGATTGTCTGGTGGCTTGACGATAAACCATGGTAACTATGAGCCAAAACAAACCCGAGCCGTCTACTCCCAAAGCTGCGCATCTAGTCAGGGGTCTATCGACCATAGTCCCCGTTCCTTCCGTCACTTAACAACAGGACACTTGGAATGGAGTTGGTCATAAAGAGATGTTTGAGCAATACCCACTTGTATAGAACTGTATGGTGTACAGGCGAACTGAGCAGTTCACTTATGGCACCGTTTCGGTGCACAGCTGACACGCAAACCGACCATAAATCATAGAGTCCCACATGTAACATTGATTCAAAACCAGTCCCATAGCGTCAAAATCCCTTATTTGTGGACAAACCAGACTACTATGTAGAGCGAAGAACAGTATTATTTTCGATTAATCACTGCGAATACATTTGTTTTTATGTCATCCTATGATCTGACTTACCGTGTTACCTCCTCATCACTCACTTTGTTAGTGACAGTCCAATTAGCAATGTTAACGACTCTCTGTTCTGACTCTGATTGTCTGAATCTCATGTGTGCTTCCTTTTTGGCAAACGACCAATGTGCATCTGCAGAGGTAATTGCAGTACTGGTTGTGGCCCATCCCGAGCTACTGAGGTACAGTTGGCCTTGAGGCTAGTCATGTTTTGCTCCCGTCCAGCTGGTGACACCGGACTAAAATTCACATCAGAATCCCCATGTGGAGCAATTACATCGATACATTTACTAAACAATGGGGTTAAAAATATATTGCAGAAATCCAGTGATGTGCACACGTCACATGAGCTTTCACAGAATAAATTTCTGTGATAAAGGTAGAAGTATAGCAAAACAGCATTTGTGGTGCATTTTTTATGAGTATATTCTATCCTTTTGGCATGAATGCAAAGGATATCATGTTGTCGAGATAATCAGAGGACAGTGAATACATTCCTCGTTACTACTAACTCGATAAATCCGTACTGCACGGTCCCAAAAAATGTCGTGCTTTCCATATTTTGAAGAGTGTTTAATTACGTGTGGGTATATGACCGCCACTAGTGAGTGACTTTCCCTTTTAGCTCTTGGACTGATCCCCTTTCGGCGTGCCTGATTTGACTTGAGGTTAGCTCGCTAGACGAAAAAACAAACACTATAAGCAAGAAGTGTGCTTCTGTTCATAGTTCTGAGTTCTTCGGCGGAAATATGCTTCTTTACTGACAAGATTATTCTGGCTTCCTTTGCCTATGAGGCATCTGTGCCGTCGCTGGTTTACTCTTGTAGAAGTTGACTGTAATTATTTGTGATTATGCAGATCAATAGACTTAAAACATAGAAAGTGCACGTTATTTGATTCCAAAGGTCTACACTGTTTGGAGAATCGAGGAAAATATCCGGTAAACGAGTAAGGCATTGTTCCTTTAGGAAGCGGTCCTCTCCACCTTGAATATTACTTCAAGTTGAATTCACTGGTAAGCCGAAAAAATTTTGTACGCTAACAGCAAGATTTTACCGTTTCATTTTATATACCTGTGGAAATGCAATCAATAGCATGTATTCTTGAGTTTGTTTTGCTCCGATTGTTTTCTTGCCTCTCCCATAAAAATAAGCTATTGGGCTGAGGAAAGCTTAGTCATCTTTTATGCGTCAGTTAAAAAGTTGGACGCACTGTGAGGTGTTTAGAGAACGACAGATCAGCCTCTTGTATTTGAGCGGTTTTGTCTTCAGCTGCTGGCCTAGAGGTTGCGGCTTCGAATCTCTATGGGACTTTGTCAGATAAGCAGTAGTCATAATTCGCGATAAGGACAGGATAGCTGTACGGTGCTTCCGGCTTTTTAGCATAGCCTCACTTGGAGTACGAAATCTCTACTCAGAATTCCACATCTCACACCACCAACCAACTTCATTTGATAACAGTATCCAGTATGACAAACCGGGATGTCTCAGACGTATGCTACGTTTACAAAGGAACCATACTCTGCTATACTGCGTATCCTTTCGGGCAAAATCCTTCCACAATGGAGTCTTTGTGACCTTTCAGTACTTGACAGAAGACGCTGCAAGGTATGGCTGCCGAAAAATCGCTAACTTTGGTGCAGTTGACTTCTGTCCAGTTGAAGTGGGTAACTGCGAGCGCAACTCGTGTCATTGGCGGGCATTAGGCTCTAGTTTATTTTCCGTTTTGTTCTTTTTTTCATCGTGGGCTTCGAAACAACCTAGTTTAACCTGCTTTTAATTGTTACGAAATTTTCCCCAGGGTATGGAACACGACTGCTTCAGTTAGAAATCTTGCTCACATTTCTGCAGTCAAGCTGAACTGGGTGAAACATTTTGCAACCAACATGTCGCAGACAATTTAAAAAATCGTCTGTCAGTTCGGCAGCTATAACGGCCACATTGTCCGGTTGCCCTATATTCGATCACAATTAGCCCATAAAAAGTTGTTTGGCGAAAGCGTTGTCGCTAAAAGACGCAAAATCCATAAAGACTTGATTATTAATTGAGAGAATCCAGTCACCTGACCATCCTTCTTACAACGGAGGGATCGAGTTTTTTTATTCAACCCACAACTTTACGAAAATGAAGGTGATGACTGACCAACCCATCGTCATCATTACTAACAGCGAAATCATAATTTATTTATTTTATTCAATTTATTATGAAAAAAAGAATAAACATGGATGGAGAAGGGACTTGGTACTAGTCTACCACAATCGTTCTGAGATGCCTACACCTTGGGACACTCAACCAGACACTGTGGATAGAAACTGACTATCTCGCGTGGCATGGCATTGCTGTTAGTTATAGAAATCATGGATGGGTCACACTGACCCCATGTTGGAGGAGGGCACAATTCGCAACGATATTATCCAGCCTTTTCGTAACCTTTTTCACACCCGTCAGCTAGGACAAATGTTGGTTACCTGTATGCTTGCGCCACTCTAAACTAGACACCGGAAACAGCTATCTCCTCGGCAAACGATGAGCAAACTAGTGGCCGAACCAACGCAGCTTTTGATACCCTACGCGTTCTTCAATTGGAGGCCCCGTTGCACAATCAACCACTCGTTTTCCAACTGTCCCGTTAAGGATTCTGAGAAAACGGTGGTCGGAGACATGAAGACGTTTCAGTTCCACTGCTTTTGGAGGCCACGTTTTATACTGTAGCCTGATACGTATGTGTACGTCGCTTTGTCGCCATAGGTACCTCAAATTAGCAAACGCGATCCGAACCTTATAGATTCATGCATTGACCTCATCTGTCACACTGCACACGAAACTAACACAAATTCCAAAATACGTAAAACACTCCATAGCTTCGAGTGTCTTTCCCTGGATTGCAAGTGATGTGTTCAGTAGCTGCAGTGCAGCAGCATGATATTACACTTTGTGGGTGCAAAGCGAATGTCAACGGACGGAATGAATTGGACCAATTCATCCAAAAACACCTGCACCTTTATCTCCTCTTCGAAGACCAGAACGATGTTGTACACCTGAATACTGATGAAAGGTTCAATACGATCCTAGTAAGCCTGTTTTTTGTCTGCCTAGACAGGAGTAGCGGGGTTTAGGAATATTTCATGTAACTGGTGACAAAAAGATTACGTAACCGGACCCTATATATGCATTTGATGGAGCGCAGTAATGATGAAACAACTAATGGGCCAAAAATTTCTGGGAGGAAAACAGGACTTTTCTAATAAAATCTGATCAGAATCAAGGTTTGTGCTCCGGTGAATTTCAGGTCCTTTGTAAGATTCGGCATCCTTTATAAATAATCTATCTCTAAAACTGTCCGACCAATTTAATAGCTGATCAGCAAAGTGACACCTGGGCGTTTTGAGATTTTCGATGTCCTTGTTTACCTTCAGGTCTCTGTCCATCTATTCCATCAAAAAATATATTGCTTTCGTTTCAGTTTGATGGAATAACTGTTGTAAAATAAATTTCCTCAGTAACATTTCCCCTTTTTTGGCAGTTTTGTTGCAGCTAATACTAAAGGGTGCGGTGAACTGAAAGTCATCATAAATTCAGAAGTGAATAGAGATTAGAAATTTAAAAAATGCGCGTTGAAGTTGACGCGTGTTATTTTCACAGAAATTGACTAGACTTCGGTTGGAACTGTATACCAACTTTACCATAGAGCTACTTATAGGGAAGTGAGGTGGCCCTGATTTGTTCATACAATTGTTTGCATTTCTAAGGTTACGGATAGCGCGCAATAAAATTTCACATTTTAAACACTCATGGTTAGTTAGGTGAATGGTTTTCACCTTCGGGTTTGAATGCCATTCACCTCACAAAAGATTTCACAATTTAATGACCTCCGACTGTGCGAGCAAGGTGCAGCACCTCCATCATACACTGTCCTGTATGAATGTACACGGATCGGACAGCAGTTGATGAGGAACTTCATTTTCTGTGACATATACAGCATGAGAATCCAGCGTTGCCTTTCTTGCGTGTACTTGTGTGCTGCCTTTGTGAACGAAACTGTTTTACCGTTTGCTAGGTAAACGTTTAATTTAGGAACATTACTCATAAGCAGAACAATCAAAAGCTCGCTTTCGTTTTTTGAAACTGAGAAGTAAGCGTGTTAACCAAAGCAACCGCTAATATCATTCGATTTTATACAAGAAAAAAATTGCCAACCGTTCTAGGAGGGTCAGGGAAAATAATACCTTCATAGAAGCACCCTGGTGGACAAAAACCATACAGACTGCATACCCCTTAAATTTATATCCTTTGCTTTTCATTACGATAACCAATCTTTCAACACCGATAATCATTTCGCGCCTTGTCCGATCATACACAAAGCGAAAGGTTTATTTAACCAAAACAGTTGTGATTGCCTAATTTTCTTGGGCTGCACGCTTCAGATTGCACAGGTAGTTATTGCCGGGTGTCCGCCTACAATATAAAATGTTTCCCGCCAAGGTGAAGGTTTTTGTAAGCAACGAAACCACATGGATGATAGTGCGTTCATTTAATGATTTTTCGTCATAGAGAGTTGAATGGGATATCATTTAACAGTTTTAAAGACTTTCCTAACCTCAGCTTTGTCAAGTTTTTTTCTGAATATCGGTTACTATTTTAGTGGAGTGTGACTGTTCGTGTGAAGAAACGTACAACTGGCAGGCAAACACAACTAGGGGTTTTACCTCCACTTGGTAAGACGTTCAGTTTTCCGAAGTAGAACTTAAGTGACCTGATGAAATCCTATCAGAATCTAGGCTTGCACCTGAATGAGTTTAAGGTGTTCTGTAGTGGTCGACAGTCTGACCGCGAATAGTATAACTGCCTGATCTTACGAAGTAGCTGAGTAGAACAAATGAACTTTTGAAGATTTTGAGCATCCCGACATGACAGAATCATCTTACTGTAAGCCTTTGTTCCAGTATTTTATGAAGCGCTTGGCATTTGTGACCGTTTAACAGATAATTCAGCGTGAGTTGGGCTTATTCACCAAATTGCATGTTTATCTTTGACTGTTATCGCCGCCACTTTGCTTGTGTAAGGACGTACGGTGCAGTCAGCACGAAGCACAAAGCAGCTCAAAATTTTAAAAAATACAGTTAAGCAATAAAAAATAGGCAGCAAAGCTCGTCTCTGTAAATTTCCACAAGTAGCTGAACCCTTCATAATTCTCCTCTTCAACCTAGTCGCAAAACAGTTTCTAAGAAATTCAGATGGCCGTAGTTCCCTCACATGTTTTGTTTTCAGGATTGCTGGCTGACATGCACCAGTATTCCCCATTCTGAAGAATTATTTTATAATCATCAATGAAAGGGTTCCTTCATCAGAGATGAATACTAATTAGTTCATTTCTCCCCGCCAAAATTTTTTTTTAATTCAAAGACCTTGACTGCTAGACGAGGGTGCATCATACTGATTATACCTGATTTTGCATGAATGTACAAGTTCTCGTCTTTCTGACCGACTTCAGTTTGCTTGGGAGGGGAGGAGAATATCGTGTGCCAGATGTTGTGGCTATTAGTTGGAGGTAATTCCTGTCGAACTCGTACTTACAAATTATAGTATGCCACAACGGCTGTCGTACGGGTCGCCTTACTTGATGCATACAGCAGGGTAAGTAAGAGAAAACAGGTCATTTATGACGCCTCCGTTCTTCCTCTTTCACCTAGTAGCTTTTCTTATCTTGCACACCCTATTGCCAGCGACATCCTCATATTTCCATTCTTAAGGACTGGCAGATCTCTCCACCTTTTGTAGTCTCTAGCTGTACTATCTACCATTGAATCAGCCGCGATAGCCACTGAAACCAATGAAACCCCGTCGATGAGTTCATCTGATAGCCTTTACCATTCGTACTGTGAAACGAGTCGGAAAACGGACTACATTGGATGTACAGTGGACTGGTTTTTTATTGATGTGTGCTGTCTGTTTGAAACTAGGATTCAAAACCCAAGTAGGGTTGTTGAACTGACCTCTCCGTCGGCTTCTGCTGGCTTCCGGTTGCTCAGCTTTCGTGATCCAGAAGTTGCTTCAATCGGTTCTGCTGGCGTTGGTATTGTTCTAAGCCACCGAGCTGAGGGGTCTCTGGTTGCACAGTTGCCCGTTGGTACTTTTGGCCACGCCTGTGAGAGCATCCCATAAACGAGTCAGTAATCGCTGCCTGCTCATCTTGTCTGCTTGAGGCGCCGTAGACTGTAACTCTGATACAATCAAAGGTAGTTTTTAAGACGCTCATGGCGCCTTGTTGCTGCCGGCTAAGAGCTCAGATATAGTTGTGGTTGGCGAAGATATGTATGCGTAAGTAGGCAGACGTACCTTGCAAAGGTCCAATTGGATGGTCGTCCTGGACTGAAATCGAGACACATGGAAAACGACAAGCGCCTGCTGCAGTTATGTGCTGGCCAAAAAGTGTTTCTGGGTAACACAAACTTTTGAGACAACCGAATCCGCTTGGTCACATGGCGCCCCACGCATGAGAGCCAACGTGCAACTTAGACCACATCCCCATTATCTGTTGGTGGCGTAAGTCAGTTGTTGGTTGTCCCTCGTACTGGAACACCTGCTCTAATTCAGATCACGTGCTTGTTCGTTGCCGTTTCTCGACGAGCTTTTCAGGGACATGCAAGATGCGCACAATTTGAATGATCATTGAGAAGCTCACCTCATGTGAACCAAACACAAGAAACCTACCTAATGAAGTCCGTTTTGGACAATGTCTTCTGACGGTGACTCTTACTGGAAGGTACTGTCCGCAATCCTGCAAGATGCTCAGCGCTGTACCTGTGGGACAGCGCGAATAACTAGACCTAAGCACTGGATCTTGAGCAGACCAAAAATTGCCCAAACTCGGACACATATTCCACCTGGTCGATAGTGTAATACCGCAAGACGTACTGCCATACTTCAGGTGAAAAAGACTATTTGCGCAGATCGAGAAGCCTGGGTGATGCAGGAAGCTAAGGATATGAAGGGGAATAGAAACTCCGGAAATGTGCGTAATCTGTTCCAGCTGATACGCACAGCGGGCCCAAAGAAT
The DNA here is from genome assembly GCA_004794785.1 of Opisthorchis felineus. Lineage (NCBI taxonomy): Eukaryota > Metazoa > Platyhelminthes > Trematoda > Opisthorchiida > Opisthorchiidae > Opisthorchis > Opisthorchis felineus. The sequence goes on along the minus strand of SJOL01009667.1, from coordinate 141,593 downwards.
CCTTTGGTTACAATCACTAATAACAATGGATTGGTTAGAAAGAATGGATGTGTAAGAAAGAACAGCCCCTGAATCGTTGGGCGGAACACTTTTAGGGACAATTTAACTGGCCATCTGCAATTTCTCAGCCGGACTTCCAACCGACAACGCAGCCCTGGAAGTCAACATTGAACCCGCTACGGTTTTAGAAATAAGCGCGTGTCTTTTCTCCCTCAACCGTCACCGAGCTGCTGGTCTTGAAGAGCTCCCACCCGCTCCGTTCAAAAGCGGAGGTAGAATCCTCAGTTGGTGCTTGTTCGACTTATTTGCTTCCATCTGGAAAGAAAGTGATTGTCCAAACCAACTTAGGTGAGTCAATAATGGTGCCCAGTTTTACAAGGGGTGCTAGGAGTGAGTGTGTCAGCCAACGAGGAACTAGCTCCACCATGGAGTCAATGAAATTACGTCGTCTTACGACAGCACATGAAGACGGGGTTCAAGATCTGCAAGCAGGCTTTCAGCCTGGAAGAAGCAGTAT
>SJOL01009667.1:87593-125670 GCA_004794785.1 Opisthorchis felineus | reverse complement strand
GTGGAATACACAGTTTGAGTTCACATCAACAAGGTAAACTGGGATACTCGCCCTGAGAATGCGAATGGACAGGCCCATATTGTTCACACATGCAATGAAAGCAACAATTTACGGATTGTTTCCTGACTATCCTGGTAGCCAATTCACGGTCAGGACAGATTTGTTCGATAGATCAATCGGTCGCCCCACAACTATCGGACCAGCAGCGTTATACAGGAACAAGAACAAGGAGTGCTTAGGCTGGTCGGGAGCACCCACTGCATTCCACTAATGACTTACCAAGTCTTGTTAATGTTGTTGTGGGGTGATAGATCTTAAGTACGCATTAGCCAGACACTCACCGGACTGTTTTGCCCTCTTAGCTATCGTATGAACAGTCTGGTATGCAAACAGTTATCGGACCTTTTCAGTACTCTTGGAAGCAGAATACGACCAGTACCGTTGCTGAAATTTTCCAAAGAAATAAAACAACAGGCTACTGTGAATTACTGAAAACTATACATTGTTATCGCAACCAAAGCACAATGTTTTCATCATCTAGGATGTGCGAAGTTCCGCCGCACCTCCCATTATGTAGATGTTATGGAACTCTGTCATTGATTTCTGCATAGAACTTAGGCGATTGTGAAACGTATCCATGATTTCACCGTCATTTCTCAGTCACCCAGCTTCAAGATGAAGTTGCTTTGGTGAAATGGACTTTAATCTACCTCAAGTCTACTGGAAGCTGCGTGTTGCACACAGCTAGCCTAAGCTGCCTGTTTACTGGTTGGTCGGGGCAAATTGCTAGAAGACCGTTCCTCGTGCATAGTATTGTGGCCTAAATGGCAATCAATATGGTTATGTTTTCTGAACACAACTAAATGATCTATTATAGCCTACAGCTGTCTAGGCGAACAGAATGGGGGCGAGCTATTGTTGTATTGTAGTTAACTGGTCCGCGCACATCGTGAGAGAGGGAACCAACCGTTGCACTTCCTGTTACAGATTACGTCGAGATTACGTGAATAAGGTTTCCTCAGTATGACCGGAAGACGGGCCATTTCGGCCGTCAGTGTGATTTTGGAAAGGTTGAGTTTGACAGTGTCCTGCAACCTAGTAGGTGAGCAGCAATGCAGTTGGTTTGCCTTTCCAATATGTATATTCTGGACCTATTGGGATTTTGCCTCGCCTGAGCGTACCAGGTGAGTGTAACCTTCACGCACTTGTCCCACACGAGCGCAGTCGGCTGAACGTCATGGCTGCGCGCAACTTCGCAGCTTTGCATCGGTTGGTAAACAGTACAGTTCTCACCTACCGTCCGTAATACATGTATTCGTGGGAGGACGCCCAGTCATCATATTACTAGTTAGCTGGGAGCATGAGCCAATAACGTTTTTGCTACTTTGTTTCAGTTTCAGTACTTTGTACTTTACTTTGTTTGCTCTGGCGACGCATTCGTGGTCTCCGAACGGCAGCTGACGATGAATACACCATTCGTTAAAATAAGAGATCACACTGATAAACAACCAGATCTCTGCTGATAAGCAAGACACGGATGCATCCTTGATGTCATGTATATGTGAGGTGGATCCCTCGATTGAAAGAGGAGCGGCTGATCAGCGGTTCGTGTACGGAAGGTTGAGTGCACAAACTACTAGCCGGGATGTCGCGGGTTCTTGACTCTCTAGAGTTTCGTTAGCTGCGCGCTGCTCAGGAGTCCCAGTAAGAATAAAACAGCCACACAGTGCTTCGCGGTTTTTTAGCACAAATTGACCTCAGTGACATGACGAAATATCCACTGGAATCCTCAAATCTCTTCACACACCACAACGAATATAAATGAAATGTTACGAGATTTTATCTGTTTAGTGTGATCAGGCTTGTCGACCAAAAAACGCTGGAGAATATCACTACATGATGGATAAATTGTTGGTAAGTCTACGGTGTCTAGTAACTTGAGAGTTAATCTCTATGGATCAGTGCCATTGTGGAAAAAGACAAAACCTATGAGAAAAGGTTTCCTAATTTGGCCGTTCCCTATCAGGTTAGATCATAGTGAGGATGTACCACGAGACTGAGTGTTGTATACCTGACATGTTTTTCATGCAGTCTCTGTGACGTTAGACGTAGCAATCATCCTGTGAGTGAAGTCAGTCTATGCTGTAGAGCTGTAGAGCTATTCAATCCTGAGTGGGTGGCTGAAGGATAAACCATTCGGCCACGAGCGGCTAATCGGTCGTTTGAATAACTCGCCATTCGTCCCTCGATCACGCGATTCACATCATATGCTGACTGATTTCTCGAGTGATAACTCAGATTTGTGCAGATATCATGCGTCTAGGGGTACACTTGTTCAGCTCAGTTGATATCACTTATCCTGGACCTGTTCTACTGAACTCTATGCAATTGGTGTGCCTAAAAAATCAAACTGAATCAAGTCCAGCTTCTAAAAAAGATGAAAACGGGTGATAAACTGGCTCTATACGACAATTTTTGGTGGAAGTAGGTGTTTGATATACTCTTATCAACCATACTGTACCAATTTTGAGTGTTATACAAATTAAATGTCTACGGAAAATGATCGCTGCTATTAAGCACTCATGCATTACTGTCGACAAGACAATAAGTTCGACTTCTGAAGTGAGCATGCTAGCAAGGGGATGGTTTTTGATTGACCTAATCAGAAGCGTTGTTTACATCTACGACACACATCCATAACATGCCATACAAATTGCAACCACTAGACTGATCGCGAAAATGAATCAGCTTCCAATTTCCACAACAGTGCATATTGTTTTCAATCAATTGGAAAATGTTTGGAACCGACTGAGAGGTCACCGTTTCACAGAGGTTGGGTAAGCAATCAGTGGCTTTGTTGCTCGGCGGGGTACACAGTTGCTGTCGCCTATGTCACATTTAAAATAAGCTTCGAAGCGAAACGATGTAAAAGGTTGCTGAATTTTTTAGTGGCAATGTGTGATCAGTCGCTTGGCACGAACGACGTTTTGTGCGAAAACAGTGGCCGGTGGTCGCCTGGTGTTACTGGCTAAAGTGGAAAACCATCAGACAGAGCCAAGTCTGAGTGGTCTTTGTACATCCACTCCAAGTGTGTGAATCAGGAGGGAACGCACAGTGACTTATTTTCTACAATTTAAGCCACATAAGCCAACTGCCGCTCAGATCCTTATCGAGATGACTGAGGAGTAGCTGTCAGCTTTCCTCATTAACTCGTCGCACGAAGTGAACCAAGAAATCATTCCAGTTCGTTAAGTGTCATCCAAGATGTCCCGTAAGACGTATAGCATTCGGCATCCAAAATGTGAACGCGCACGCCAGTAGCAACATTTGTTCTGTCGTAAACCAATCACCTCTAGCCTGAGCGCTAGAATGCTCGCTCCTTTTAATCACAGAGGAACATTTTTCACTATTTGGCGAGTTTCTCATCAGACACAACCAGGCACCTTCAACCGTTTTGATGACTTACACTCTCACTACTTTCAATTCCTTTTGATGTCATATGTCATTTGCCTGGCAGTACATTTATAATGCACGGGCTAGACGGAAGGTTCGTTAGCACTTAGAAAAGAGGTAACCATATCAAGTGCTAAGCTATTCGGTCCTGAGCTGAAGAGCCACAGTGGCAGTGTCAGTAAGCTACCTATGCGTTGGGTGTGTCTGAAAATCACCAGTTATCCTTCATCAGGCCTCAACAAGACAGACTGAAAAGATGCCATGAACTTCATCAACTATAAATGTTTTCTCGTCACAGTCGAGTTTTCTTCTTTTCCTCCCTTGTAAACAACAGAAAGTCATGTGATCGGTCTGAAGCCTGATTGGTCCAAATTAACCGGTCTGTTCGTCAAAGCCTTAGCGGCAACGCCCAAATTTATTAGACTGCGCTTGACTCACACCGTGTTTCCTCACATAGATCCACACTCTATTCATGTCCGCTAAGAACGACCTGTATAACAGTTTGTTTATGTTAGCAACATGCCTATGGCTTGTTTTTCTTACTCTGGCATACTTAAAGTGCTTGCTTGCACACAGACTGTGCCTGTTGTTTATTTCCTCGGTGCATGAGTACCTAAAGCGCCTAGTGGGCTAAGAAAGCAAGCTTTCCTGTCACACAACTGCGAAAACAAAGGCGATGTTCTTACTCTTGAAACTGTCACAAACAAAAAGCATAATACACACTGAATGAATCAGGTAACCGTGTTCCAAATGTAAGTTAGTCTACTGCTGACCAGTCACCCTTGGCCGAAAGGTGGTGTTCAACTACTAATTGGAAGATCGTGCAGTGGTATGGCTCTTGGGTTTCGTGAGATGTGCGTTGCAAATGAATGCGTTGTGCCTCTAAACTCTTTAGCATATTCTGACTCCAACTTCAGTATTTTGTTTAGTGTGGCTAAGATGGATTCCTATTAACTTTGAGCCGACCACGGCGCATGGAGAAAGCCATTCTAATGTGACACTTTTTGGAGGGTGACCTGTTTCTCATTCTGTTGCCGTTGCGCGCAAAAATAATCCAATGACCACGTCCTATGTCGATCACGTGTTGCTCCCGGTTGTTCGATCTCCGATACTCTCAAGCTGGACCTGCTTCCTACGGAATTCCATAATTGGTCTGCTGGCCATTTCGTTAAACTGAACATACCAAATTGTGTCAAAGTGTCAAAGTGTTTAACCATATGACCGCAAACGGTACAACACAGCACACCACATAATTTTTACTCCTTCCCAATATTCTGTTCAGTCGAATAGCGAGACCTAACACTGCGCACGCTGTTATTTACAAAGCCATTTCGGCATAGTAAACACGTTTACGGTTCAGGCCACTAAGTAATCGTACACCAACTTATAGTAATAGTGTAGTCTCCTGTCTCTTTCGCGGCCCGTGAGGCTGTTATAGTTCTTTCAAGTAAATAACCTAGTCTTCTAAATTTCTGTCACCACACTGGGACGCTCCCATAGTTTTATGGGTATTGATTCACTGTCAGTCTCGAGATATCTCCATGATCAAAACGCGAGCTTTTCGGCCGAAAGGTCCTTGGTTCGAACCCAACCTCTGCATTTCAACTGCTCTTGTTCTAGGCTTTGGCAACCTGGTAGTATCTCAGCCCTCGCGTTTGCTTCGGGTGACATGGCAGCTAGGCAATGAAAGGGTGTCATAGCTGGATGATTTTTATTTATCATTGTACGGACTTGCTGTAAATTCGCGCTCTGGGCGCTGCAAGCTTGCCTCGATTTCAGTCGACTTGACTTGATTTGACTTGATTCTGCTCACCTGGCCGTCTTTATATTGTCATATTTTCAGCAAAGATGACTTGTGATGACAACCTTCGGTTGTTGATATCAGCTCTAGGCTCCGGAACGACAAAAATTAGAAGCCATCCGAAATTCCTCTCCGCTACTGAACACTCTGACGGTGAAGTTGTAGTTTCTTTTGCCCACAGATACACGTATTGTGGGTAGTCAGTTCTCTGTCACCAGAAGTCTTCCAGAAGCGTAAAATCAGTGTCGGGCTCAAACTACAATGACGTTCTTACCTACTTGGTTCCATTTTTTCGGGAACCATGTATTTCGTGCTCTCCTTGCTAACTAGAATAGCTTCTGTTACTCCAGCCGTTGCCGCCGCTTTTGTGCTAGAATCTCGTTTGTGTAGGGCTATGCGGTTTATCTTACAAGCACAGATAACGGTGCATAAGACAGTCTTGCACAAACATCTACCAGTAGTTAACACCGATAAGCTTTGTAAGTAGCGTGAGCAGATTTGAGGATTTTACTGGAGATTTTGTCCTGTAAGTGAAGCCAATATGCGCTTAAAAGTCGAGAATCACTGTATAGCTGTTTCATCCTTATTGGGAATCATCAGCGGTGCGCATCCAGGGAGCCTTGACCCGTCGACCTTCCGGTTGTAGTTTGATCACGTAATTGTTCGGCCACGAGTGGTATGATTAACTTGCACGTAGACAAGATACCGCACGGCTCATCCGTCAATCATGGGATCCACATCACGTGGATCACATGTGTTGACTGGCTCCCCGAGCAGCGATAAACTTTAATCCATTATCCTGCAAGGCGTTTGTCGGTTAGTAATCCTCGACGCAGACAACAGGTACATAATTTCTGCTATATTTAAGGTTACATTTCGATTTAGAGAGCTGTAGGTCTTTAAACTGTGTCATTCCGTCAAATCAGTCAACTAATACCTGTTGACCTATGGGAACAACGGTTAATCCTTAGATGGAGCACACTTGACCGACAGCAATCGTCCTCCTCCAGAATAAGTCATTTCTTTTCTTCCAGTAGAGCATGAATCGTTCCAAGAATCAAGACTACAGAAAACATTTCTCCATACCATTATTTATATTCAGAAGGGCAGTCACCGATAGGCTTTAATTTTCATTTGTTCGCTACAATTCTTCCTAGAGTTGGGTAACTCTAGGTGAACAGTGTAAATGAACATGTAAGCCCCACACTTGCGATATTCGAGATATCACAATCCCTTTTTGTTTAGACGGAACACACTACTCATGAGGTTGCTTAAAACCGTTCGGCAGCTCACGATCGGGCTAATAATGGATGGACGAAAACGAGGGGTATGCAACGGTACCAAGATTTGGGCCATGTGTACCTGTAACTAGGTATCGCACCAACTAAAACATGAGGCGGTCTGGCGCAAGACAGTCAGCTGAAGGGGAAACTTATAAACAAGAGATTCACCTGGAATCAGTTGGGCCTCTCCTAAAAACCAAATTTTTGTGCAGATGAGAGTATTTGTCGAAATCTGTCCAATTTGGGTTCAATTAGAACATAAGGTTGACTGGAAACAACCACGAAGGCTGCGCCTACTTGATGATTCTGAAGTGGAAATGGAAAACCAATGTGGGTTGTCAAGGGGTTTTCAGTAACCTTACGAGTAGTGTGTTATTTCTTGGTGTTATACGCTTCCCATAACGGAACACCTCTTTTGAGGGAACTATCTTACAAACAGAAACTCGTCTATTCCGTCCGACGTTGGAATATAACTGTCTCAATAAGTATACTTGAAACACTTGTTGGTCTTGAAAAATCAGCTTACAACCTCGAAGCAAAAACGCTACGAAGATATGGTCGGCATATTGTGACATAATCCGTCCAACTAACATACCGAAGTCACGAGAAACGCCCATATATTCTTTCGTTAACCCTGTGAGTGTGGCCGCAAGATTAGGAAGGCACAGATTGACGTTGCACGCTTACTCGATTTTTCTTGAGTCATTAACGACGATATCAAAGAACAACCGAAACGAATAAAGCTTTGTTTGTGTTCCGAAGAACCTGTGTCACTTTCGAACCCATACTGGCCGACCATCAGTATAACCGGTCCTTCACTGTTGAGACTGAAGTGATACGTTTCACCTAATTAATCCTCTGGCCTGTTTATCCGTCTTTCACATGAACATTCATATGAACCTCGTAACATACATAACCACTGTATTCTTTCATGTGAAATGATAACTTATCCTACCTCTGAATGTCCTAAAAGCTAGGCTTTAAAAAGTACCTTTACCCTTCTAATTACTTGCTCTTATACTGCACCACACGTTCCTCACACAGTTATTAATCACAAACGTACATATTTCTGCATAACCTGCATGAAGAAAGCCGGTTTTTAATAATCCAGACGACAAAAACGGACCAAAATTATTCAAGCTCATCCCGTCGTTGCACTGCAATCAGCTTGGGACCACCCGCTAGCAATTTGTTTTCACTAGGTTAGTTGTAAATCTAAAGGTGACATTTGGTTTAAGTTTCTCCCAAGAGAAGAACAATCCCTCCTACAGGTACTTCAGGAGAATAGTGCCCTTAAATAAAAAACTTTGGCCAGTCAGTTTACGTTTTCATCACAGACACTCGTGCAGATACCTGTCAGCTGCTATCAGTGTTGTATATGGACTACCCCCATTCATTTCGTCTACGGTACTTCCTCTACGCTGTTGGGAGCGCTGAAGTGCACCTAAATCTGGAATACTTGTTTAAAGCTTACATGTTTGCTAATTGTCCATGGTCATTACGAGTTGTATTCATAAAAGAGATCTTATTGACACTGACCTGTGAAAAAGAGGATTTTTTAAAGCGTTTACTAATCACACTGTAAAAATATAGTTTAAATGGTTTTAGTTTGGGTTCTACTCAAATGCGTTACGTGTTAGCCAGTGTTGTACAAGTTTTCCCTTTTTGATTACGGTGCCCATCGTACCCTCTGCTCTCAATGGAACCGTCTGAAACTAGAGAGGGCGTGAGAAGTTCGATGGAAGTTTGATGCCAATAATCCATGATGCGATGAATAGACATCATTATCATCGACAGCATGACACCAGGGTTCAAGACCGATGCTTCACTGCCGTACAACCATGACTTATTTGAAAGCCTTATTGTGAAGAAAAGAATAAAGGCGGACAGGGAAGGGACTTAGTGCTAGCTTACTACAATCATTCCGAGGTGCCTACACCTCCAGACACTCATTCAGGCAATCTGGATAGAAACTGACAACAAGAACACCACTGACATCGAGTGGCAGCCATACCTTGCTGTGTTTCCAACCAGGCCCAGTGGGGAATGAATAGACGTGATTCTGTCAGTAAGATCTGTATTGTTTCACAGGGACAGCCTGCGTTATCAATCAACTAAATCGTGATTAGATGGCTAGACACTTTCATGCGTTATGTTAAAGGAAATAATACAACCATTCATTCAGAATACCATGCCAAGTATTTGTTAGGATTGCTGTCGTTATGGTTTGGAATCCTGAAAGCTAAATGTACAAGGAGGATTCCAATGGTGAGTAACTTTCAAAAACCGTTGTGACCAGTATCCTCCTAAATTATGTACTAAACCAGTAGATTCTACCAACATACGACATCAAGGCGAGGAAGAATATGTACAGTGGTCAGACTTACGTCGGTCTGTCGCTTCCGGGGATGGTTCTCAATGAGCTTGTAGATAACATAAACGAGTGGTTTGGGTGAAATTCAGTTGGATCTGCAAATCAGTGTGCAAATGAGTGGGTTTCATCCTATTTTGGTATAAGCAAAACGTAGGACTGGGGAAACTCGGCGACTGGTGCCTACCTGATGAGTTCGAAGACAGGTGAGTTCGGTTGTGAGCTATTTGGAACCTTCACAAAAAAAGTTTGTTTACAGTCCCAGCTTATCTAAAGCACTCAACAAGGCCACAGTGCCTCCAGGTTTCCCTAGAATCCTGAGGAGCCATTGCCTGCAATTTCGTGATTTCGACATTCCGGACTCAAACCGTTCTTGATTGGTGTGTGTGCTACTCCCATTAAGCAGCTGGTTTTCATTCTTACTCTTGATCACCTATGACATTCGGGGACTCAATGATCTGCCAACCACTACTTGTTGTCCGACTGCCCGGCTGACATAATCCTGTCCATCAGTCGGACACTCACTCCTCAAGCAAACGACTTTGCTAGTTACATAAGCTGCTGTTCAATGAGGAGACGTCTCCTCATCGGGGGATTTGATAGGCGGTGGTTTTAGTACAGACTCTCCACACGGACGTAACGAAAATTTGACCCCTTTAGGGTGTCTTGAATAACTTCCGTGCATTTTGCTTCATTAGGAGCGGAGTAGCCAGAGGTTCAATGAAGTTACGTATCCTTGAGTGGGAAACACTGGCGCAAATTAGCGAACCTGTACACTCCCCACCATTCTTTATTTGGTGCGTCATCGAGGGCACATCGCTTGTTTGGCGTACACAGAAAGTCGAGGGAGAACCACAAAACAAAGTGTCTTGTAACATAGCAGTTTGAAAAAGATATTAATTGGGATGGCGAGAAGTATCAATTTTTTGTGTTGCGTAATACTCTGTTCAGTCTTCTTTACCTTTATTCAATGATGCAGCTGTGTCACATTCTTAAGACTACGCCAAATTATCTGTCCATCCAGTCCACTCAAGTAGAGAAATCGCTTCACCAGCGCATATGACCTCACTGTGACAATCAGGTTGTCTGTCGACCAGAAAATATTGATTGATCACATAGGGTAGTTCTACCACGGTGTCTCACCCACATTTAATCAGCAATTTAGGAAATAAAACTCTTCAGTCCTGCAGGATTTGTCTATTCGCTAGGAGGGAGTTGGGACGGGGAAGAACTCGGTGCTGTCGAAATTGTCTCTTGAGTGTTGCTTTGCGGGCAAGAGTGTTGTACGTACTTAACACTATAATTACTTTCGGGGACAAGGCTGTTTAGTGGAACTGACGATCCTACATTCGCCTGGAATCTAAATGACTTCATTTAAAAGCGGTCTTCTTAAGATGAACATTGAACAGTGTAAAGATGATTATCCGTCACATTTTATAAAAACCCTAAAGTAATTCCATCCAATTATTTCCACTTATTTCATAAAAATTCAGCGACCCCTTACTATTGGCCAGTCTATATTTTTCAGACAAAGCTCCCTAAAAACAGAAGACCGGTAGACAAGTTTCTCTGTTTATTGAACGGGACGAGGATGACTGTTTGATTGTTAATTCGCACTATGAAGACGTATTATTCTGCTCTGTTTTTGTGACAGTTCCACAAATTCTGCGAGATATCAGACTCAGACATAATCACAAGCTTCCGGGTCTGTAAGGGTTCCGTCAGAATGCCGGACACCTATTTCTCGCCAACCAACAAATTCGAACTGTTGTTCGAGCCTCGATGTTTTCGGCTAAGTGTGTCTGTATAAAAAAGGTTATCATAGGACAGCTACCTTCTCCCCTCCGAACAACCTCTCCTCCCACCATCCCACTCTTCGAAGGTTTCTTATTGTGGTATTTTATCTCATCAGTTCAGAATACACTGCCAGTGAAAACAACAGTCTGACTGAATGCTAAATGGTTAACCGTCCCACTGGGTCGGTAACGCTTTTTTCTGGCGCCAGAATAAGCAGAAGCCATAATCGTGCAAAGTATTCCTGTGTTTTGCTTGAGTTAATGTGCCGCTTTTGTTAGCCAACGAACGACTCGACCAGGGTCGACTGATGCACGTTGTTCCTCTTAACTGTGTATGTTCAACCGCAAGAACCAAAAGACACGAACATGATGAAGTACAGGCTTTACCACTAATCACCAATAAGTTCAACTGCGAGTGTACGTAAATGGTGTTCAGATGACCATGCGATAGTGTCTGTAGAATGCATTATGAGCTAGAAAGCTGTTGTGGCCTAAAATCCTCTGTTCATTATCTATTAGATCATTCGTCATAAAACTGTTAAAAAACACTCGTTTATTTCACAGAATCATCAGGTCAGGGGTCTCTCTGTGGTTCTGGATAGTGCTAGGTTTCGGGCCTTCTGGGATTTAAACTTCACATATTTTCATGTATATTAGTTCTGTATCTAGTGTCATCTGAAGTCCATAGCAGGGTAGTTAGAGGACAATTTTCTGAAAGGTAGTTTTCTTATAGGTCCCGTGAATTGGCACCAGGATAACGAAGTACACTCATTTGCAAACAGATTTGGTTTTGCGAGAGTCTCACCTGGAACCCAGCTGGATCCCTCGTTCATGATGTTTCTAAGTAACTGGATGTGCTGCACCAGGCCTCCTCATGTTTCAGTTGGTACGATATTCGAGATATCGCGATACACGTATAGATGTAATACACTACTCATAAGGTTGCTGAAAATTCTTCGACAGCCCACGACTGGTTTCGCCCTTCTTGGGGCTCATCAGGTAGGCGCAGTCCCCGATTCCGAGGTCCCCGAGGTTTCATCAACCTTACTTTCTACTTGTGACCAAACTGCACGAAATTAGCGAAACACACTCATTTGCAACCAAATTTGGTTTTGCGAGAGACTCACCTGAAACCTAGCTGAATCTCTCGTTTGTGATGTTTCCAGGATAGTTTCCCAAAGAATCATCAAACTATATGTGCGCTTTCCACACACGACACATCGGAACCCATTCATGTGAGACGTTGATGAGGTTGTCGAACTAGTACCTCTGAGACCATAAAAAATTTACAGCATTTAGATGAACTTTCCCGCTGAAAACTTGCATGAAAGTTTCCCAACTAGCAGTGAAGATGTTTCCAAAAACAAAGCGCACAAGTTGCTCCCATATACTCACTTCATTTGTGCTACGACGAAACCACATGGATCGAGTATAAATACAGTGTAGAGTAGATAATTAGTAGACAATCACTCCCTAGTTATTGAAACTATCAACAATTGCAGAAACTTTAGTAAGATTCGGTCTCTTTGACCACTGGAGTTCCACGCATGTTGTTGCCCTCTTAAATAAACGTGTATGCATGTACCCAAATATAAGCAGCTCAGAGGAAAAATAAGTTTACTGGGTGTGTGAAACTTCCTTCTGAGAAGTTGTCCCTCGAGAAACCAGTCAATAAGTGAACACGTGATATAGTTTCCGTTAGTGAAGGCTAAACGGCTCCATGTCCTCTCAAAATGAGAGCTGCTCACACTTCTGATCGGGCACCCGTAGCCACTGGTCGGAAGGTTGCGGTTGAGAGATGTGCACTGCTGATAATTTTCAACAAGGATGAAGCAGCTGCACCGTGCTTCTTGGTTTTCAGCATACATTGGCTTCAACTACAGGCTAAAACCTCTACTGAATAAAACAAAATACTTTGCAGAGATAAATTTCCCGCTATATTTGTTACCTTCTTCAAAGTTTCACAGCCAGTTATCTTCTTGCTCTCGGTCTTGCTAACCTTCTCAAACTGGCAACAACATGACGTCTTTTTCCCATTCAAATCGACTGCACTTAAATTTGAACCTTGGAGCAAATCAGCTAACTCCCGCCACGTGACCGCTTTCTGTCGAATACCTTCACGAAGATTAACCTAGATCACTATCACAAAGTTGGATGTGTTCGGCTTTACAGTTGGCATACGAACGAGCACATGAAAACCTTGCGCAAGGTTGCCACAGCCATCGAACTCTGTAAAGTATACTTATGTCGCCAACGCAAGCAGAACTGTCACTCAAGCATCGGATTTGCAACAGGATCGTAAGTACTTTGACCTCGGAAAGGGTCAGAGTCTTTTAAGTAGTGCGCGTTTCACTTCAAATAAACTGAGTCGAGGTTAAATGACGCCATGTACGTTCAACCTTGAGTTACTAGATAGTGTCTAAAGAATCATTCGACTAGCTATTTCAGTTTGAATCTGACAAACAGAACGACATTCGGGGCAAGTGAACATGATGGTGTCGTCTGGCCTCACGCGCCAATCCTATGTTGCTCGAAGTGACACCGCCGACCAATCTTCCCTGTTTAAGAAATTTGGGAGTGACGAGGCAAGAAGTTCATTAGCTAAATGCGGTAGTTTGGTTTCTTTCAGCCAGCATTTATTCCTATGCAAAGATTAGCAACGGATCTTCAGTGACTCGCAAGTTGGTTGTGCAGTAAATCCTGTCGCTAAACGGTACAGTCGGTATTCCTCCACCAAGTAAAAGCTTTTGTTGCAAGATGATATTTTAGTGGAACTATCAAAACATCAAGCCCCTACCAGCTCAGTTCAGTTTAGTTCAATTGTTCAGCTCACAACCCATGTACTTTGGTGCCGTGCGTTCAGTCGCCACAGCTTCTTTCACCGAGGATGACGGGAATAAGGGAATGAGAACAATGCACTTTGGGCGACGACCCAATCAATGAGTTTAACTTCCCAGAATTGCAGCGAGTTAAAGCTACACGTTGAAAGCGGTAGCTTTGATACATGGCCTCCACTGGTTTCGTGACACAGCCATATCCTTCGCTAAACAATGGTTTATCTGGTCCCGCGGTACTAATGCGGCAAGACGGCAGTTACCAACGCGACTCAGTTGACTGGTGGGGACTTTAATGCTTCGTTGCTAGGTAGTAGTCTGAGTGCCTTTTGGCTGTCTGCATCCAATACAAGGCTGGATGAAGATGGCTCCGCGAGGCCAAAGGTCCCCTCGCATACGAATTACATGGTCTAACTAGCGTAACCTGTGGAATATGATCAGCTGATCTGGCAAGGGAGAGTGTACTTTACCGAAGACCATCTGGCGTACCTCAACATTACTGATCTGATGTTCCCACTAGACCCACGCAACGCTTCGGAGGCGCCGATGGTCAGACAGAGAGTCTCCGAGGATCCTCCGCATGCATCGACCACGTCTCTGATCCACAAGGTGAGATATATCGACACTGTATACCGTACTCTTGACAGTCAAGCTGATGTAATGTCGGTGCCACAAGTATCGTAAGTTGCAAACGCTGCCCTGGCCTTCGCGTTTCGGGGAGCGATTTTGTCTTTTGCCAGTTCACTGCAGCTGGCCAGATAGACGGATTTATCTACAGCATCGATCGGTTCCCATGCAAGTACAAGGTTTGAGTGTGAAATGCAGGTTGGAAATGCATACCGAACTGTGCAAATTTAATTAGGTTATTCAAAATAGTTTGCATTTCTAAAGCACGTGATCTAATTAGAGCAATATCATCGGCGTACTAAATGTCGCTGAGTGATCATCCTGGGAGTATTTTGCTACCCGAGGTGTTAGAGGTGGGTAAAGAAGATTTAAGGAGCACATCGAAAACAAAGTTGAAGAAAAAGAGCGAAAGAGAACACACTTGCCTAAAACCACTTAGTAGGGTGAACTCAGGAGGGCGGTTGCCTCAGACATATGTGCGTTCAAGGGAAAAGGCATATAGAGCTCTTATGAGAGGAAAAATTTGAAAAGTACACTCTTCATTGCCAGACACTGACAACCAACGTTGTCAAAATCAGATCTGAGATCGAGAAAGACGATCATTTTTGGTCTCTGGAAGGATAAGCATAGCTCCAGTACTTGTCGCAAAGTAAAGATGTGATCAACGCAACCCTGGGCGGTTTGATTCTCACGAATCTAACTCTTCTGATGGTGGATCAACCTTCGTAGGATAGTATCAGAGAACACCTTGGAAGCTACAACCACTAGACTGATGCCCCGCTAGTTTTCTTACAGTCTGTAACCTCTTTTAATATGGCAATCACCATCTAGATGCCTCATTCTGTTGGTTTTCTTTTCCCACCCCAGATACTTTTGAGTAAAGCCTTCGTGATAGCCACAACAGACCTACCACCTTCTTTGAACAGTGAGTTGGCCAATATGAGCATTCATATCACCCGCCAGAATCACCATGTCCATACTTCTTATGGACCGATTTAGGCAGTCCTCCTCAGTCTCAGAGCTACCATCTTTCGGAGCGTATGCTGACACATCATACAAACACCGTTCACCGAGATGCACTCATTTTGACTGGAACAGTAAACCCAACAGAGTAAAGACGACTGTCCACCGGAACCCAGTCCAGTAAGAGGCATTCAGTCCTGGAACTAAGAACAACCCCCACGCCCTGCCTCAGGATCACCAGACATCTCCGAAGGGAAAATGAGAGAAATGTGGTTTCGGCACTAGCGTTTTGAGATGCTTGACCGAAATGAGATTTGGAGAAACAACATATATCGAGCGAAAGAGAGAACAACGTCTGAAGAGGAGCTGCTTGTTGCCCAATTTGGCGCAGAGTACGCAGTCGATAGCTGCAAAATGAAACGGATCCCTTGAAATTTAATAAGGGTGTATTCTGGTTAATTTTACTGGGTAGAAGCTTAAACTTGGAGCAACGATTAGGTGATTGACAGGACTTGGGTGAGGGAAGTCTGGGGAGGAGTCAGTGAATACCCCACCGGAAGCATCACAGCATCAATGACCTCTGACGTTTCCATACCGCAAGTAATCGAGTGTCACCTGAAAATGACGATAGTCCACCGCGGTATCACGTGATGCCAGTGGGTACGCCTGGAAATGTTTAGTCCTAGCTTGGTCTGTCTCACAACGTAGATTTTGGGACATGTTACACAACTGCAATACGAAACAAGGAAGACACATTTAGGAAACTGGATAGCGCTACGCACCATACTGCAGTAGTTGTTTTTTTCTACAACTATAGTTGCTTTTAGTGTTGGTTCTTCTCTGAGCTTCACATTAGCTTAAATGGCAGGATGAAGATTCATCATACTGACACGCAAGCAGAATGTTTTTCGATTAGTTTTCTCACGTACATTTTTCTGCGATGGTTAGAATCCATTTTTCACCCCAAATATGAATGAATAATACACATCTCGTTAAAAAAAAACAGAGAAGATTGACGAGTGGTTTTGGAAAACGTTTGGTCTGCAGACTTGAGGAGATCATTGCTCCAGCGAATTCTAGAAGAGAAATCCCTCAGGTTGAGAACCACTAAGCAGCATTAGGATACCTACAAAACTATGAAATATATGTGATTCATTCAAACCGCTGCAAAAGCTCCTAAAAAACCCAAGTGAAGCGAAGTTTTTAGTTTTCAGGCAGTGAGGATTACTTTCTATAGGTGAAGTAAGCTTAGCATAAAAAGCCGACAAGCTGTTTCGCCACCGTTGGAGTACACTTTACGGCATCCAAAAACCGCAATCTTCTTGGTAATATTTAGCGACTATGCCATTCGTCCAAAAACAGCTGAACGACTGTATGCTTCGTTCATAGTTCAAAAAGTTATAGCGCTACCATCTTCAAACCTTGCAGTTCACCTCAAATAATCCGTGCTCCCCCAGACCTCGAATGACTACTACGTAAACTGATTCTGGAAGGTTTTTTCCTCACACCTAATGTGTAGATACTAGGGAGGCATTCCCTCCTGAAAACCAGTTTTTTCCGGCCCAGATGTGATTCCTGTAACTCGTCTAAAAGGGTGGAAGATACTTAAAAATAAGGTCGAAATTGACATCGCTCAAAGGGGAATGTTGGACCTACTTTCTTGGTCAGAAGCGTTCAGTTCAAAGCGTTACACCGATCCTCAGGCGAGCACCCAGTTAAATGTTGTTTACCAAAATCCTGCAGGCAAATGTGGTCACAACCGAAAAAACAGCCATATTCGGTTACATCCACGTAAGACACACGCTGGTCGGTCAAACCTGAACGCTCACGTATTTCTGGACATAGTCACAACTATTGGAATTGTGTTAGAGAGCGAAGGTAAATCAAATTTGTAAAACCCACGGTTTTTGCTCGGAAAACTAAAAAACAGTCTGTCATACATCACTGCACTCGGGAAGTTGTGTAAGTCAAGGAAGGCTTTTGTGTCACCATGTGCAGTGGTTTGGTTGTTGCGGTACCACTAGTTGCTCCCCCCCCAAAAAAAAACACACACAAAATGTTATCCCTTCCGAGAACCAGATTTAGACCAAATAAATAACTGTATCAGAGGGTTCGAAATAATGGGAACATTAGCTTTTGTCTATTATTTAATCCATTTTTCTGAACTCTCTAAGGGAAAGTTTAAAAATAATCGAGGTAATCCGCAGTCATGTCTGATTAACCTGCAGAACTGAAGTAGACGGTCTCTAGGTGAACAGTAGTACAACTCGGAATTGATTATTGTTTACAAATAATAACAAGAAAGAATGAGATCGATGAACTGACACAGATCAATGCGGTACTGCATTCAATGCGTAGCTACTCCTCAAATCATCGACCAACGAAACTGTCAGTTATGACTACTATACAGCAAGTACGCGGTTTTTTACAGCTGCTGCTGCCCTCGATGATGATGATGATGATGATGATGATGATGATGATGATGATGATGATGATGATGATGATGATGATTATCCTTCTTCCTATATACAAGCCCCGTAACCAGTTGTACGCTCTTATTTTACCATAAAAAGGCTGTTTTCTTGAAAAGGACTAGTCCACGCCAGTTGCTCTTTATAGCAACTGAATCAACAATTCAAGGTATATGGAAGCAGGAACGAAATATAGAATAGGTATCTCTTGAATTTCTCAGAGGGCTTTTCCAAGAGATGAGCTGCAACCATCCGGAGTATGAGCATCTTCAAGGTTAGAGCCCAAATACCTTAACGTCAGAAGAGCGGTCACGCGGTTCAAAAGGAAACCATGTGTGCCCTGGACAGAGACATGTTGAGAGGAAAGGGTCAATAGAGCTATGGTTTGCTGATTCCGGATAAAATACCTTGTTGAGATGTCATCCGATGAGATGATTGCGTCACGTGCCGTATGAACCCACAAATAACCACAAGGTAACTCACAAGTTAAGGTTGTCCATGCCACCTTCTAACCGGAGAGTCTCGATAGACAATTTGTCAGACTGCACACCCAGCAGAGATATTGATTAGCCAGCCTGGAAGTCGAACAAACCATCCACTTAACTGAAGTCCAACCACACACACCTATTCATATGGGATAATTTAGGTGTGCTCTGGTCACATCACAGGAATAGCCCTACTTGAGTGGCTACGCATGTCACACTCGCACAGTTCAAGCCCCTATTAAGTCAAGGATGTAAAGCTAATCTCTACTAACAGAAATAGTTACGTCTGGTGTGGACTTACAGGGAACACCTTCAGTGAACTTGTTGTCAACACAAAAGCATTGCAGATGGGTCCATTTTAGCCTACAAATCGTCTGGTATGTCTTTCTTTCATATCACATAGAAATTGTAACCATGTGGATGCTCCAGGTGATTCTAATTCATGGTTGACAGCAAAATCAGCGCCAGTGCTGTCACTTTGCTATTAAGAACTACAGCATCGAATTTTATGAAGTAGACCGTCTTAGGTAGTGGCGTGTCCAGGAGTTGATGGATGAATGTGTAGTGGAATGTGTCCTATCTACCTAATGAATGATTGCACTCAACTATGCATGGCAAGCATGATTTTAGTAGTCAGGTTCAACATATCCATCTGCCAGTCAACGAGTTAGTGCTGTGAACAAATCGGTATCCGGCATCCGGGTGTCACTGTTTTCAGCGAATTGTAACCCATTATGCTTGACAAACGACAAACCACTAAGGTTCATTTGTGCCTTTCCCGAAGAGAATATTTGGCGATCTCCTGATTCAAGCATGTCAATGGGAATTCGATGATGATGGGAAATTCAGCCTGATGAAAGTTTACTTAGACATAATCACGGTCAGGGTTCACCGGGCTTCTAAGCTCGTACAACCACGGAGAACAGTATCTACCCAGCAGTAGTGTTGTGAATAGCTGTCCAACTTGTTTGCGCACTGAAAACACTTTTATGGTTTGTAATGGTGTTGTTATCCACTTTCGTTACTGCAGTCGGAACCAAACGAATACGACTACGTCAAGTGGATTAACAGATACCTGGTTAAGGCATCTCCGCCTATAGCCATATCAGACATCACAGAATCAAATGTGCGCAATGGAGTTGCGCTTGGCCTGCTGCTGGAAATCATGGGTATGCTTCTGGTACACTTCCTGGTTGTGTTATTTTATCGTACTTATTGTTGTTTGAGTAGTGTGAAGTTTTAATTTTTCACGCCTCGAAAGGTCAAAAAGGCGATCCTGGTCTAGCCGCAGTAATTTTCAAAAACCCAGTAACTTTCCATAAACCCAGTGACTGAGGTCAATCGTGCTGCATATTCTGAAATTATTGAGGTCTTTATTCACAGCTAGCAACAAAGCGAGGCTCAAACAGCCGCCCAAAATTATGAATTTGGATCACAGTGAATGTTGACCGGATCTATGGTGACTCCATTATGACAGCTAGAAAACATGTTTCACACTGCACCGTCCTCTATGACCTCCGGGCATAACTCTCCTTGCAAACCGCTAGCAGCATCCAAGCAGATTTCGAGGGGAGCTTGAGGTGCAAGTACACTTCGCTGACGGAAGCAGCCAACATAAGTTTGTAGGCTTTTTTCACGAGTTCGAATTTTAGCTAAAAAAACAGGTAGTAGCTGGATTACGAGATTTTGATCACAGTTCATGAACTTTTTCAAACAGCTCTACACTCAAGATAAGTTCACAGTCACGAAAAGACATTTAGATCAGTCATTGTTGTTTAGTATTGACTGTTTCGACTTTGGCAACAGTGTCATGTTTGTGTTGATGATTTCGGTGACTGATGTTGAAGTGGTGGACCAAAGGAATTTGCGAGTGCCAGTTTAGTCAGCTGAGGGTAGGTGTTTGTGTGTCATTGATGCGTGAGATGCCTCACTTTCAGTCTGTATGCTTACTGAGCAGTAAGGTCGAGTCAGGTCGGATCGATCGACATGTTCACAGCATGTGACGAGGACGATGTGTGAATCAATTTCAAATACCTTTGCGCATATGCATTTTCTATTTGACCAGCTTGCCTTGAAATTGAAATATGGAAGATAAGTTGTTTATTCAGGATTTTGCCCGTGGGAAGTAGGGAGTGGCAATAAAAGTAAGTGTAATAATACAGTTCTGCGTATGGGCTAGCAAACCTGGGAGGCATTGGCAATAGAATGCTGTGGGGCTAGATATTTTGCGGTAATTAACATGAAGTTATATCTAAATATTAATTTTGTAACTTAAAAAATAGAATCCAAGTAGTTTTCACATCGAGATACATGCCCATAAGCGTGATCGGTACATATATTTAGGAAGGAAGGAATAAGCCCAGGACAGATTAGAGCAGTGGTTTCCCAAACTTGTTGTCGCGGGGTCTTTTCCGGGGGGGGGGGTTGAACAATATCTAGGAGTGTGGCCATGATCTGTTCGCCGAAAAACATTCTCATAGAAACAAAAAATAATTCTAAGGATAGGACGTTTACTAGTTCCACCTAGAAATTGGGCTTGGAGACGAATTAAATTGAGTCGTGATTTACAGTTGGTTTTCCCAATCGATTGAAGTTATACAGAAAATACCTGACTCCTGGTATATGTGCTCCTCCTAACCAACAACTTCGACATTTCCCAGTGGCTTCAGCTGAACGGAGTTGCAGGCCCCAGACAGTTTCCACGCCATATTGTCTGAATTCGACCTTGAACGATCTAGATGTCAAGTAAACTTGCATGGCTTGCTTAGTAGAACAGGGGTCATGTCACAAACACTGCGGACTCACAAACCATCGGGGTAACAAATCCCAAAATTCTGGCACCAGGGGGGGAGAACATGGTAGAAAGGCGTATTCTCTCGAAAGGTGAAGTAGTCAGATGTTAAGTTCCCAAATTACCATAAACCTGGTATCGCAGATTAAGGTAGTCACACTGAAAACTTTGAAAACCACTCAAGTGTTTGGTCAAAGACAACCGATACTCGTAGTTATGTCGTAGAAACAGATGTTTGTAAGGAATATGTAACTAAACAGTAGAACCAAATAATTATCTGGACTGGAAATTGAATCCTAAACCTCAAATTGTGGTCAGAGTTCGCTTTTGAACCGAACAGCAAACAGTTGAATTTGAAGTGAGTGCAGTGATATCTTCCGTGTAGCTAAATTCAAGTTTTACGTTGCAGATCAGCACCTCGAAATAGCTGCCACACACACGGTAGACACCCGCATGAATCTGAGAAAAATCTATTGTAGGAAGGTAAATCTTCTAGCCATGCAATAAATTACTCCGACTAGGTTATTGTTAGTGAATCTGGTGATGGCTTCAACTCCGTGTCGAAGGTGATGTCATCTAAGTATAACAAACTGAATAGTATAAACAAGATTCAGCCGGTAAGTTTTTAATAAGTTTATGACTCCACTTAGGTGTTCAAGTAAGAAGAAATGGAAACTCGGGAACACCGCGCATTTGATGAATCTCCAGGAGGGACGAAACCGGTATGGGCCATTAAAGAGTTTTCAAAAACCTTGTGAGTTTTGGGTCAGGATAACAAAACTATGTCTGAAATCTCAGAACTCCAGCTACCTGATGATCAGCCGCTACTGAATTTAGGTTAGTTGCCTCACACTCTATACAGTAGTGAAAAAATCGCAGCATGATGTCTATAACCGTGGAGGTTTACATTAGGCTTGGAATGCAATAGTCTTCTCACACTAGTTGTTTTTTCCTAATAAAATGAGCAGATTTTTCTTGTTTTATCCTTGTTAGAAATCACCAGCAGTGCCCACCTCAAGAAACGCAGCAAGTTTCGAAATAGCGATACCCACGTCAGTAGTTTAAACACTTAACCGCTTGGCCACTAGCGGCTAATCAGCAGTATGATTAGCTCTCACTTGGACAGGAAATAGCGCCACTCATCCCTAAATAACGGGCGCCGCACCTTGTAGTCAGACATCGATTGGCTTCTCGAGTGACGCCTTCTCAGAAGGAAGTTTCATAAACCTAGTGAAATTATTTTTCATCTGAGCTACTTACTGCCCGCTGGTAATAATCAGCTGTAAGAACCGTGTACTTGTCGTACAGTGGTTGTAGATGCCACAGCTTCGTTCACCGATGATTTAAGGAGGTGGGGTAGGTAGCTGCGCATTGGAGGCGGGAGCTGATAAGTGGGTGCGTAAATACAGGACTGTCAATGAACTCTTAAGTGTGGGGGATCGGAAAGGAAGCTATGCATTGAAGGCAATCGCTTGGATGCACGAGCACCAGTGAGGGTGTGACTGGTAATAAAACTGTGATGTTTTTGGTTGCCCTGGTGAAAGACTAGTTCTTTCTAACTGAACCCCTCAAAAATTCACGACAAATGTGTAACCTGACAGCAGTGCTTTCAACTGGTATCCACGGAGCTTAGATTTAAGGCTATGACGCCTCCAGTTTGTTAAAAAGCCACCAGAAAATTCAGCCTTTGCAATTACACCGCATCCCTTCACTAGGTGACTACAAAAAGGTTGTTATTGCGATAGGCAGTAATGTAGTACGATCCATGGTGCACCTGGTGGTGTGATTTTCTATGGAGCTTGTTTCAAGTATATCGTCTGTAATTTCAAAATAATAGTGAAGCCCACTTCAGTGTAGCTACATTTGCTTTGCCAGCACAGAATTTGTTTCGTTTATTTTTAACTGTTGTGTTCAATCCTCCCTCTTCAAATCTGAAAACGGCATGGCAGTATCAAAAAATGGATGAAGAATTTTTTTAACAATCGTATATGAAATGCTTCACAATATCACTGAGAAAGTCAATTGGTCTGTTACACGGAGCTATTCCTGGGTTATCAAAAATCTATTGAAGTCAATAGAAACCACTCCAGACCAGAGATTCATCCTATATTGAGACAATAGATGAATTATTTCACCATTTCATTCAAGGTTTCATTGCATAGACTTTGTTGAAGTTTGCAGTGCTGATGTTGTTATCGGTAACTTTTAATCCTATTCCTCTCTCCTCAGGTGGAATAAAATTGAATGGACTGCTTCTACAACCAGGCACAAGAGTCGAGAGGCTGCACAACGTCCACGAGCTCTTCGCCGTGTTAAGGCGATTGAACGTCCGTTTGGGCAACCTACAACCCGAAGGCGAGTACGCAGTATTTCTATTTATGTTTTATTACTTGGTTCGTGTCAGTGGGAAGTAAAATATGCCTAGAAAATGGGAATCGACCCAATTTCGAAGGAACATAGATGGTGATAATGAATTTCCACCAAATTGAGGTGGATACATTGCTAACGTAAAAGAGGGGTTGCGAAAGAACTAAGCAGATCTTACGCGAGTGGGCTTCCAATGGCATGGTCAGACCTTTACCACGAGAACATGGTACTTGAAACAAGATTTTTTTTATCGAAATACGCTCATTTGCATACCAATTTGGTTTTGACAAGGACTCTGCGTCAGCCTCAGAGTCGAACCTCACTTGAATTTATCTAATCGTTAAATGGGAGATGAGCGAGCCGACATTCAGAAGCTATTAGTAAAGTGGCTCAACCCCGACCGAGCTCCGTCATCCTCAACAACATCAGCTAATACAGATGGAAGGCTCTTTCATGAAGTGAAAACATTCACATATTGATTATGGGTCTAACCAAACTAACAGATATAACACATGGTTGAAGTGCACCACACGCTCAACAAGCTCGTTAAGCTAACTGCCATACTGAACTATAAGCAGACTTTACTGCGTTCCGTTTAACAGATCAGAACTTTATTTCGCATGCAAAATTTATCAAATCTATATCGGTTAACTGAAAATCTGCTGTGAATTTGTCCCGTGAGGTTCAGCTCAAAGATCGATACTCACAATTTAGTCAGTTGTCCTCCTTCCCTGACAGGAGTATGCTTACAGTTTGTTCGCGGTGTCCCTGCATTTTATCTTCGTCATTTCTAACTGAAACGTCATAGGCACCCTTATTTTGACCCTATTTTTGCGGTCTTTCTTTTTATTTTCTTGTACCAGTCTTTTGATATAACTGTTTGTTCTCTTCTGCATATTTTTGTTCATATAACAAATAAGTATCCTAAATAATCCAGCCATCAAGAAATACCACGAAACGGAGGGGAAGTATCTGACACCTCTTTCTGGAGGCATGACTTTCTTCTACATGACAGTTAATTGGAACGAAACCGACAAAAAACATTGTTGTGTATCCTCCAGAGCAAGCACTGAATGTAAACACTCATGTGCTTATGCACAGTCTGCCCTTCTGCAGCAAAAAGTACCGGCACCAGTGGGTTTCTCCTCTCTGTGTACAAGCTCTCACTGCCGATCGAACTGAGACTTGACTGGTGGTGGAATTTCTGAAAGTTAACAGATAAGTTTGACGAAGAAGCATTAAGCTCCAGACCGTTCAAATATTCCTTCAAATGGCTGAAGGCTAATTCCTAATCGAAAAATCGAAAAAAGTAATGCAACAAGACTTAGGAATATTTTCAAGTGATGACCATACAAACCCTTAGGAGCCTTTATGGAAGGTAATGACGAGAATGTGTATAGCTTTGTCATAATGATGGAAAGATCCAATCTGACACTCAATGAAGACGCACACTAGCCGGTTATGCCATACGGTTCCCTGCAACACTCCGCCTCGAGTCCGGGTGACACACAAACTTAGATCTCCGTACTAGACCAAAAAGCCGTCCAGTTATTTGCTGCTACCGTGATTACCAACTTCCGGAATTTCGGCCTAACAAAGGAAGAAAGTCATCTTTTACATAAGGTGAAAAAGGCTTGCTGAAAGGTCCATGATTGTAACATATGTGTCAAACTGAGGCAGACCTGTTCACGGAACTGAAAGGTCTGCACTTTTCTTTACCCTGAACAGTCGACTTTCTGTCATCGTTGTAATCATCATCGTCCTCCTCCTCATCATCATTATTATCATCATCAGCAGCAGCAGCAGATTAGCGTCACTAGCGTCATCGCTGATAACACAACAGCAGTGCTTAATTGCCCTATAATCGCAATTCGTTTAAAAACCTTGGTCCGTTTGAGTAACGTCCAGTAGAGGATATCCGGTTTGGCACTTTACAGTAGAAGTTTCACCTTTTTGGCCTTATCTATGCTCTAATAGCAGGCCAACCTATCCCTGAACTAAGTTACTGCTCTCGCCAACAGATAAAGCGCTCTTTAAGTCCAAAGAGCAGTTACCTTGCCAAAGCAGACATATTTATAAGCCAATAGTGAAGCCGGCTTGGTTCGTGTAAATGGTACCTCCAACCTCTAGCTTCCTACTCACCATCGACCATGGCTTTCCTCAACCGAAACTGACACGGATATCCGCTTTCAACCTCATTGTTGCTATTCTCGTCTGTCCATTCGTTATACTCACGTGACGTGTTTGAACAGACAAGCCTCAGCTGTGTGGTGCGGGAGCCGGATTTGAATTAATCGATTTTTGGCATGGGAGAAGGATGCTGTTTGGAGATAATTTATCGCCGGACTATTTGGGCTGTCCAGTAGTTAGGTCGTTAATTGTCAACAATTAATACATTGTCAAGTCATCACACAGCGAATACTTTCTGTGTTGTCCTGTTAAAATAGATTTCCTCGCATCTTTTCACTACGTGTCTTTGAGTTGTTACTATAATCAATGTGAAGGTTTGACACACACACCCATTTGCACACCAATTTGGTTTTGACGGGGAACTCACCTGGAACCCAGCTGAATCTCCCATTTATGATGTTCTCAAACATAAACGAGAGATTCATCTGGGTTCCAGATGAGTCTTCCAGCAAAAACCAACTGGTATGCAGATGAATACGCAAGTCGAATTTCATGCAATTTAGGTTCAAGGGCAGCATGAGGTTGACGGAAACTCGGAAACTGCGCCTAACTGATGAGCCCCAAGATGGGTGGAACCGGTCGTGGGCCGTGGAAGAGTTTTCAACAACCTTGTCAGTAGTGTATTAAGTGTATACAATGTGAAGATTGTTATGGCGCATGCATTCTCTAGGCCAAAAATGCCTTAAGAAGACAGAGGACTTTGAACTCTCCCACAGACAGAACCCACCTGTTCTAGGAGGTTCAAGATGAGAGGTTTTATGATGTGTTAAAGTGCTTCCTTCCATCATCGTGTCGATTAGAGAGGAGCACCTTTGGGTACAGAATGTCCCGCCAGTGGAGAATTGCCTCTAACATCAAAGCCGTGCAGCGCCTTCTGTACTGGTTAATGATCATTTCAATGATGGGAAATTGTTTTTTACCCGGTGTACTTTTTCTTTGGACTGGAATGAATGCTCCATATATTATTATCATTGTACTCCTTCAAATGAGACGTGCTTGCACATGATGATGCCATATTTTCGAGGCCTTCACTATTTGCTTACTGATCACTGGCTCAGCCATCTTTCATACTTTCAATTCGTACTGTAAGTGAATGTCCCGGTCGGAGTGGCCATCATGAATCTAATAATGAGCAAACAACAGCTTCTAGATGGTAAAGGATAATTTGGGACCATTTTAGGCATGTTTTGTACGGCAGTCAACTGATAATCTAAGCCATCCGCGTAAGCCAATGCATTGGAGATAATTTCTCGCTGGGAAAATAGCCAGTTAGAGACTACTAAGTTTCACCTTGGTATCTCTTGAAGATGGGGACTACAGGGGGAACATAACTTGTGCCGCACAGTTGGTTCCCTCTGGGAGCTCCCCCAACTGGATTAAACAGGCTAGAAAATGTTATGACAGCATACTTATAGCCAATACGGATTTTCCACCATAAACAACTTCTTTAGGAATTCGTCGAAACCAGAACAGCTGGGACATTTGAGATGTGCTGTACACGCATTACATAACCCAGAATCTAACCCTGTTCAGGTCATCTTAACTCACATTGTATTCTCCCATCTGTTACAGATGTGATGAGTGGCGATAAAGATACCATTATCCAACTCATCTACGCGATCTCTTCACATTTCACGCGCCCCACACGTGGACGGAGGTCCGTGAGTCCAGGACATCGAATGTTTGACGGTCGGGGAGTAAGTGTGTTTTGATTCTTCCCATGTAACCCCAGTTTTCTTGCTTTATGGTGACCTAATCCATAAATAATACCATATGTGTGCATCTGTTCATCTGAAAACATTTACCAGCCTTGACAAATGGAACAAGAGAGTCAAAAGCAAACGAAGCAAAATCACATAGCAAGGTTTACTGAGGAAAACCTAGACACCTTTTGTATTTGTGAAGCGTGTACGAATTTGTTGTTGGTCTGTTCGCTGAACCAATTAACTCCTTACTGATGATGTTACCTCGATTGGTGACGAAAAGTTTGCAATCTGACTGGCAAGGTCGCTGAACAGACCAACAACCAAGCAGCGCACCCGAGCTACCTATATTCCGTAACATTGCATGTACGAGTTACCAAGGTATGGTCAGTTTCAAATCAGTCGGCGTCCAGTAGGACGGAATTAAAGCCGTTCAAGTACGTCAGTTCGTCATCTAGGTTGCAATGAGAACGACGCGCTCAGATTTTTCTCCAACAGACTTGATCCTCAGGAAATTGGTGGCCTTTCGAACGGCAGAAAAGATTATAAATATTTCCTATAGATTGTGCGTGGTCACTCGAACCAGAGCGCATTAGTAATAAACACATTTTACTGTCAGAGTAACCCCAAATGTCAAGGAAACAACAATTACTAAAGCTCGTGTAATTTCTGCTGTTCACTGTCATTGCATTAAATGCGTAATATACATTGAAATCATAGGGAAGGCAGCCAAGTAACATAGAATTGGATATGGAGGGTGTGGAAAATCAGTTTTGAGGACACGAGATGACGATGAGTTACAAGTTCGAAGTGAACCCACACTAAATGAGGAAATGGACATGTACAAAGACTGGGGAGGGGAATCGAGTTGAAGGGACACATGATGGGTCAGATAGTCGCGCAATTCTTGACCCGCCACGTTACTGCCAAGCTCAACACCAAGTCTTTCTGTATACGCAAGTTTGGTGTGATGCGTTGGATAGCCACAGCTTCTGCCCGGTGCATGAGTGACCCACTGGTTTTTAGTGATGAGTCGGGATAAATCTTTTGTGCCAGTGCAGTTTGATGAGTTAGTAATTTGTTTTGTGATCACGGTTTCCGAAGCTTTCCTAGTGGATCCGAATAGCGATTTATGTAAACGTTCTGTGATACAAACTTACGGACGCTTTTCCAAACGTCCTTCTGGATAGATGGGAGGCGTGCTGAGGGCATTTAGAAAGAGTGCGGAAAGAATCCGACCGAAAATTTGCACTTGAAATGGAAGTGGCCATGGTTTACCCATGCTTAAACCTTACTTTTCACTACACCGAATGACGAAATCTACCGATTGTTACCAAACTTTTCCGAAAATCATATATACGTCTTTCTGTGTGAAGTCATCGCTATTGAAGCCATTCAACAGTAGGTCAAGCGCTCTCTAACGGTGATAGTACAGAATAGGTGGTGCCGTATTCCATTTAAGTGCAAGTTGGTCACCTGTAACTCTAGTGTGAAATTCAACGCCTGATACTTTTCTTATCCTGCAAGTAACATCGTTGATCTGAATACAAACAGCAGTCCATCGGTTTGAATAGGTGTGTCCTTTTGGAGTAAAGTCAAATGGCACACTACAAAGCGAAACGTTTTGTCGACATTATTATCTTGTCAGTGATTTCTTACAATGCCCTAAGGAGAGATTATAATCTGCTATCCACTAGCCTCCATCACGTGAGTTCCCCGCATAGCTGGTCACCTCATAGTACACCGAACAATACCTCGTTCCTCATCCCCATACAGTTTAGCGACACTACGCGATCATCTCCACGTCACACTCCGATAGGCCGTTACACGCCAACCTATCGCTGCAATCCTCCTCTCGGTCCTTCGACTGACAATCGTCCACAGAGCGAACACTACACTGAAATAATCAATCCAGTCTATTCACATCAGTTCATCGGTCCAACTGTCTACGACCAACAGTCAGGTCGGACAAGTCCTCGTTCACGAAGTACCATGACAATGCTCTTCAGTGGACAACGATCCCCAACCGGAATGAGGAGGTGCGCATCGCGAGAAAGGTGGGTTGAACACTTCCACAATTTAGCTTGAGAGCTTGGTCAGAAAATGAATCGATAAAGCAACATGTGAAGACTTAATAACTTCACCCAACATGCTTTGATTAAGACGAACATCACTTATGTAGAATTTGTCTCCTGGCGATCACGCGCAACTTGATTTATGAAATAGCGTAGGAAGCCCAAGAGAGTAGTGATCCGTGTGTAGGTGTGTGCGAACGTTAAACAACATGTTCTAATCGATAAAACCAAACATAATCACTATGTGTTCAGATGCACATGCAATTTTGGCGTTTTAACAATTCAAGCCTTGTGGGCGAAAAGCGCTACTGTAAGGTGCAACGTTGTGTTCAGATTCATTGCAATCTGTCCTTACTATAACACCGTGTTCTAAAGATGGTGGCATAAGGAAAAACCGGATTTATTACATAGTGTCCCATGACATCAAAGTTTAAACTGAAAGCAACCGAAGCTAAATGCGACTTTCCTTCAAAAGAGACTAAAGGGACCATCACAAGTAATGTTATTTGTGTTCCAGTGACACGTGACCTCTCACTCAGAGGATTATAACTTAATTTATAGCTGACAATGAACAGTCTTTTACAGTCTTCCTGTGGGTAGCCTCTGTTCGTATAGACGCCTTGTGAGTGGATTGCCATAGCATTCAGATGAACAAAATTCTGGTTCGGATCACCCCTGTAACATTGTATCTAGCTTTGGGGAGCTTGTCTACACCTCATCTCTCCATCTTTCTGGTCGCATGACGGCCGCGATTAGTGGTGGCGCCACATGTTTGTAATTCGGATTTCCTCTTGTAAGTGAAACTACCCTGTGCTGAAAAGATCAGAAGCACCGTACAGCTGTATCATCCTTTTTGGGAATCATCACTAGTGCGGAGACTCGAGGCAGCGACCTCCCGCCTAGCAGTCTGAGCGACTGATCAGCTCTGTGATTAGCTGTCACTTAGAAAGGACATAGCGCCACTCACCCTCCAATCACGGGAATCATATCACATGGTTACGTACTGACTGTCTCTTCGAGTGACGATTTCCCAAACTACCATCAGTATAGCGAACTACACTCATCTGCAACTCTTTGGGGACTGCTCCTACCTGATGAACCCCAAGCACGGCGAAACCGGCCCTGGATTGTCGAAGAGTTTTCAGCAACATTATGAGTAATGTATTACACCTTTCGTCAGGATATTTTAATACCTTGGTTCATTGCTGACAGGACTACTATATCTTTCGACCGACAGCTTTTCTTTTCCCTTTTAAGTGCAGTACTTCCTCCGCAAGTTCCCTGACCTGATTTATTTGCTCTTAACAGTGAATAGTCAGGGAAACTCCGGGGACTAGAAGTGTCCCCTCTAAAAAGTCCATAAGAGAATTTCCCATTAGTTGCGACCCTATTTATGATCGGCCACCCAAAAGGAGACCAGTCTAAGAGATGCGACAGGGAAAGAGGTCATTTGGAGCAACCGGCTGTTACACTATCTACAAAAGAAAATAGAAGAAATATTGTGGAGTAAAGCATTGAGCTGCAGCACTCTTTCGGTGCCTTGCAACTACGCGACCCCAAAGCCGAAGTACCATCAGGTTACCCAAACCTAGAAAGGTGTAATCGAGTAGCCATGGTTGATTTCGAAATCTGGACATTCTGGTCACTAGTCTTGCGCCCTGATAGCTGCGATGTTTCTGGCTCGTTCACCTTGTTGATCTGGAATATGCAGGCGATATCGTTCTCGCCTTTCTAGAGAAGAAGAAGGCTCAGGTGTTTTTGGATGAACTGATCAAAGTCATCCCGTCCTTTGGTATGCACTTTGCACCCATAAAGTGTAAGGCCATGCCCCTGGACATGCAATCACTGAACACGGCACTTGAAATCCATGGAGAGGCACTTGAAGTTGTGGACAGATAAGGTCAATTCACGCATCTGCAAGGCGTCGCGTTTGTTTATTTTGAGACAATTATGGCGTCAAAGCGGTGTATCCCTGAATCTCAAGGGACGTGTGTATCAGGTTACAGTCCGGGCCGTGTTGTAGTATAGCTGTGAGACTTTGTCTGTTCGAGCAGCGGAAGTGAGACACCTTCAGGTGTTTGACAATCGTTGTCTCAGGATCATAGCTCATGTGGGTTGGTGTTGACGAATCTGTAACCAGGCTATTAGAAAGCGAGTTTTCGGTTGTGCAACAGGAACTTCCATTAAAGAGTGTGTCCAGCACCAGAAGCTGCGTTGGTTGGGCCATGTATTGCGTATGCCGAACCACCATTTGGCGAAGAGAGTGCTGTTTTACGTGCGCAATTCGGAGTGGCGGAAGCAGATAGGTGGCCAACGCTTGATCTGACAGAGGTGTATGAAGGAGATTACGAAACGCATGGGTGCTGTCGGTGCGACTCGTCTTCCGGCATGGGGACCGCGTGATTCCCACTGTGCCGCGTTGGAGATGCTGCAGGATATGGCTGTTAATCGATGTCAGTGGCGTTCTTGTTGTCAGTTTCTATCCAGATTGCCTGAATGAGCGTCTGGAAGTGTAGACACCTCGGAATAATTGTATTAAGCTAGCACTAAGCCCCTTCCCCGTCCACCTTTATTCTTTTCTTCACAATAAGGCTTTCAAATAAATCATGGTTGTACGGCAGCGAAGCATCGGTGCTGCCGATGGTGATGATTTAAATGACCGCAACTGGGTGCAACAATCCTACATAGAGTTATCCAACCTGTACATAATGCATATATACCAAAAAATAGCAGGTGAAACGAGCTTAATAGTCCAAGGAACTAAATTCATGATCAAAACCACCCACAAGTCCTAGTGTATTGTTGTAGATTGTTACAACCAGCAAAATCTGCCCAACTAGAACGATTGGACGCCTACTAGATCGGTAACCAATCTGTACAGCGTGTTTCCTGACAGCCTACCTTTGTGGCTGCTATTTGTGTTATCCATGTTATTCTACTACAGCAATCCACCAAGGGATGCAATCTAGGAAAAGTGTATGAGCTGACTTCTACCGGACCTCATATTAACTCGCGCATGGTACGATTCGCTTTCTGTAAACTCTTTCCAGGCTTGGCTTTACTCCGGGTGGTTAGTGTGATGCTGTTCATTACTTGTAATGAAAAATTTTGATTTCATAAAATTTCAATATCACTTTAGTCCACACTGAGATTACCAAATACATTCGAACACTACTCTTTGAAATCTTGTTCTCCTCAGCTTCTGAAATCAAGCAAACTAAAAGCACAGGATTCGGTTCAAAACGAGTTCGTGTTAGTGCGATCACACTGACCAGAACGGATCAATTTCTAAATCAGTCTGCAGCAATAGTGCAGTGTGCTTGATTTACGAACTGATTGAAATGGGTGTGCTGTTTGAGATAAAAGCTGTGTTATCACTTGGACATGCTGGTGTTCTGTGTTTGCAAATGTCTCCGCCACAACACGTACATAATTCCCCTTATAGTGTTCGCTGAAAACCACTTGTGAGAGTTCATCGGTACAGTCCACTGCGACAGACAAGCAGTGAACCTGACGCCAGTTTCCGGTGAACACCTCTGAGAGGTCCCTCAGAGAGAAGCGCTTATAATGTAACAATCTCAGGACATTAAAGGATTCTCTGATCTCGTTTGGCGAATCCTAGATGGAGCGGAGAGCCTCACATAGCACAACATTCCTGAAAACATACTGCCTTGAGAATGTGTTCTGTCCTTCCTTCGTCGGGTTGCCCATTTTGGGCAGATTTACTAGGTTCTCCCGAAAAATCGGGTTCACTTAGAAAAGAAACATTTGAACAAATCGATACGAGCTAAAATGAACGATGGACCGTCGTTCAGTGCACGAGCTAGCATCACAAGAGGAACTTGCTAGAGGACAGCGGCCAGCAAGTCCCACTACAGGGTGACCTCCCTCTTTCTGCGTGCGATCACTTGACAGCAGTCGAACCGTTGTGGAGATGCAACAGCTGGGTCGAGTTTTACAACGGTCTTGAAGTTCACCCAGTTTTCTGATAGTAACTATGACGAACATTCAAACCTGAGGGACAAATTTCCCTGTTACAGAGGATAAAATGTCTTAGGGTGAAATCCGGTGATCTATTGTCCTACACAAACTAAAGACAGCTGTATCTCACGCTTGGCACTACAGTTATCGACGAGGGAAATCATTGAAATTCGCGGTACAATCACACCTGCCACGTGCTTGCTTTGTGCGCATGCCGCTGAATGTCGCGTCCGGATGCAAAATATGCAATCAGCTGATTGGTGCGCTTTCCACGATCAATGCCACCCGCCATTGCTTTTCACCTCGTACTGATTGGTCAGTCGTACCAAAGCTGTTGCTGTCCCCACTGAGGCTGGTTGGCTTTGTTTTTAGTTAGTGGCATTTTCGCACTCGCCATATCAGGCGCCGCCATCTCGAAGGATGGGCCTTGTGAACAGTCGATCGGCCGTCGGCGAGGATTTGCTGACTCCATTCTTCCAAAATGACACAGAACTCACTCGTAATGGAAACATATTGACAAGTGCATTGTTTCATCTCGGGTCACGCGACGGATCCGTCAAAGGCATAAAGTCAGTAAAGTACATCAAAATGCCACGTGACGAGCTTGGTCAATCAGCTGAAAGTGTGCACATCGCAAATGCCGGTGCTGAGCATTCTGTGCGTGATATGACTGTAACACACACAACTGCAGAACAGTTATCCAAAACCACCTACCCTAGAATGAATGGTGGTGTGGAATACGGGGCCGTACACAGGGGTTCTACGCCATCTTGTAGCAGGTCACGTGAACACCAGAAGTGTCCCACTGTTTTGATAGGTAAGGTTTGGAGGAGACTGGTGCTGTGTCATCGGCGGGGTGATCAAAGTAAGCCGTTACATTCACGTTCACAACTTTCAGACAGGTCAGTCAAACCCCTGTGATATTAATTTTGAAGTCAGATTACTTATGAGTTTCTAATGGGAATGTTCTATGATTTCATTACTTCCGCCCCTAGAAAACACTTTCAAATAATGCTAAACCTCTCCTTGTTTCCCCACACGGTAGATATCCATTGTTTACCGTATTGCAGCTTGTTAAGCCCCGGGACTAACACTTTGGTTGTGTCTGGTCGTTCCGAACAGCTTTTACGAGTTTTCCAGCAAGTATTCCGTCGGGTTTGAAGCCATTGTGCATGATGCTAAATACCTTTGTCTATACTTAGCTGGGATACAACACTGAAAAAGTGTGAACCAATGTCAACCAGGCCAACTCAACTGTGATCAGGAGGAAGCCGACGGTGTGATAAGACAGGAAATCAGCAGCTTTATGTTATCAGGCCTTTGACGTCACGATTACTTATAAACGAACCGGTGGCAAAGTTCCTTCCCACTGCAGGGTTTTCTCTCGAGAGGTGAGGAGTAGATGAGCTAACCGGAAAGTGTGTTGTTTTTGGCTCTCAAGAGTTTGTTTCCTCATGGATGGGAAAGCGTTTTTTCCACGATAACTATCTCGACACGGTGTTGTACGCCAAGAGTTATAAGTCAATGCAACTGGTGTTTTTTAAAGAAGTTTCTGACTAGAGAGGGTCGTTTCAGATTCATAAACCCCAGGTTGTATTCAGTAAACTTAAGGGATTTGAAAGTTATTCATTTCTGTTTGACCATCTTGGCCTGGAGTACCTTTTAATTGTGCCTTTTAACAGTTTTACTGAGATGAGGACAGTATCTGTCATGCGCTGACACACAGGTTGTATATACGAAAACTGTTCATAAATTGCTTAACAGGAATTCACCTAGTGGCCGAAAGGTTTTTTGGTTCGTACATTTCGATCTGAAAAGCTTCTATCAAGGGGTTGAATTCACTACGCGACATGTTGCAGCCTTGCTGTGTATCAGCGACCGATGAGATGTAGATCTGTGGAACCTGAACTGGAGAAAAAAGTTGATTTTTCGTTTGTTTAGGCTTATTGTTTGACTGTGTGGTATTTTTCCCAAACAAGTTTCTCACTCGTTCACATTTCCTCCTTGCATCTTACATCAAAATAAACAGCAGCATTGCAAGGAAAATTCGCGTAAACCACTTGAGAGTCTGGCCGAGGGTCACTATGCTATTCATGCTTTCCGAGTAGGCACCATCCGTCAGCTCCGAGCTACCTGGATGTATACACTCGCAAATGAACGCGGTATTGACGAGAGACTCAAATGAAAGTCAGCTAAACATCCTACTCACTGAACAAAGGCCGCCTCATATTTCATTCGAAGCTGGACGCAATACATCGGAGTATTTTCTCGAAACAATACACCATTCATACGTTTTCTGATAAGGTTTCAACAACCTGATAAGCATTGTGGGTTCAAGACAGCTTCTGCCGCTACTATCATTGTGAATAAATAAGCCCATAGTATTCCAAGAGCTTTTGGGTTGAAAGCCTACTAGTTCGTTTTCCTTGTGTCCAAGAATTTTTTGCACTTATAAGTGAATTGATCACAATATATCGAATGATTCCGCCGTGAAGCTGAATTGACGTACACATAAACAGCTACTCACTTAGGGACTAGACAGATTACGTCTTGTTGAACCACAATTACCTGAAAAGGTGTACAAGGACGAATATACTACTCGATTTTTACCAGGTTTTATTCAATTTTCCGAGCAACTTCGGGACACTGCCACAAATCCTCCTCTAAAAAGGCGATGAACGTAGAAAGCTCCACTAAATGGTACTAAAGTTGGAACTGCAAAGTCGAAAGTAATGCACACCCATGTTCAACATAAAGCGGCCTCCTTTGGGTCTATTGCTTGTTCATACCTTCGTAATTATTTTGTGGACCTTGGATTCCATGATCGTATAATCCAGTCAACCATGGCCTTAGTCTAGTTCGATTTACCAGCTACCAACCAATCGCACCAACCCATCTACGCTACCTCAGCTACCAACATTTTCCTCTATAGAATACCACACATAATCCGGCCAGGCACTTTACGAGACATTATTCATTTGCACATCAGGTAGACCTAGTCAAGGCCCTGTTAAAGGCACGCCATTGGTCACGCATGGATGAAAAAGTTTGTTTTATGATGAGCTATCCACCTTATGTCAA
Organism: Opisthorchis felineus; assembly: GCA_004794785.1. NCBI lineage: Eukaryota > Metazoa > Platyhelminthes > Trematoda > Opisthorchiida > Opisthorchiidae > Opisthorchis > Opisthorchis felineus. The sequence continues at coordinate 89,398 of SJOL01009667.1, read as the reverse complement.
CCCAACTAACATGTGCAACTCGCTGCTACAAGGCAAAGGAAGTGGTTGAGGTCGTTTATCAGTTCGGAGTTTCAGCAAATAAGTATCTACGAAAAACTCTAGTTTCCTATTACTATCATTAGTAGAAGTATTAACATTTCCATTGCTACTTACGGGCAAGAAAGCCATAGAAAGCTGTATTTCTTCATTAAAATGTAAGTACCATTGTCAAGAGAGCTCCCACTTCCTGGCGCTTCCCAAAGCCCCGCGCGCCCATGTTGCACAACTGGATGCGTTTCCTCTGATAGCCATTTTCTAATTTTGGTTTTTCAACAAAAACTTTAAAAGTGTACTCAAATGTCGTCGATATTTGATCAGTTGAATTGGCCGACTTACCGACCGTGTTCTGTCGCATTTTTAGCAGTGATGTATCCAGCCTTCCATGCGAGGCCCGCCCATCAGGTAAACCCCGGTCTTCCGAAAACCGCCTGGATCGTGTGGGCACACTTGAACCGAGTAATCATCATCCTCATCCTACTTATGGCTCAGTGCATCGTTCACCTGCCCCACATCATTCCAATCTTCATAACCAACTCCAGTCGGAACTGGCACAATACATTGAGTCAATGAATGAGTTGTCCAGTCTAAAGACACAACTCGGAACCATCTCGAGACTGGTACGTACAGTTCAGATTTTGCGCTTTTCTGGGCCGGGGGTTGGGGTTGGACAAACTACTCTCTTTTGAGTGTGTGCAAACAATTTCTACCCAGTTAGTTTCTCTATACCTAACTTGGTCCATGAAGTAGTGGGCTAGAATTTTTCGTTCGGGCTGCTCAGCATTTATCGATTCTAGCCTAAACAGTACAGTTATCGGTTGGGTAAACATCTGCTAACCTGCTGTTACATGCAAACAACAGACAATCAGTCTTTCTCGTTTTCCTCCTGACAGTCACTGAGGGCAAAATTGTCGCCATCCGAAACACTTATTTTTGGCCATCGGAATCCTACCCATGTTGTTGCCCTGTTGCATCGACGTGTCCTCAGGTACTATAGTCTGGTTCGGCCTGAATAGTCACCGTTCTTCAGCAATTAACTCGTGGTTAACAAGCTAAGGGCTTCGAAATTAACCGCCAGTAAACGGTGTGATTGTAATCTGGTCTCACAATTGTGTTGGAACTGTGTAGTATTCCTCATTTAACGTCTGACGAAGTCTTAAAAATCCGAAAGTTAGCGACCTCGAAATTCTCAAACGATTCACCAAACGCATTGTTGTCTCGTAATTATCTCGTAGAAAGCCAGCCGTCTGTTTTGAAACTTACCAGAGTAGACGGGCACAGGCTTGTTTGTTCAGCTAGACAATTCGGTTGCAAACGTTCACAAAACCACATGCGACTGTCGTGTTTCGAGTAATTGTTTGTAACGAAACTGCTCAGCTCAACAAGCAAGTCAGTGACCAAAACTACTAATTTTCCGCCGAAACTCTTGCTACTAACATCATATTACTAAGCCCGTGCTCATCCAGGGTATTTATGATCAACGACGTCAGTCGCCAAAACAACGGACACATCATCAGATGGTAGTTGATCTGTTCGTCGAGCATGACAGTCGAGGAGACATCGTCAGTGCGCAGTTGAGTGGGTGACCCTCTTGTTATATCACAAACGTCGGCAACAGTAGTTTGAAGTAGTTTCATGAAGTGCATTCTGAAATTATCAGAATAAAACTCATTGCTTCAGCTAATGCCTACTCACCCTCCTTAGCTTTGAACAGTATGCAATAGTAGTCTCACCTCCGGGGAAATTTCGTTTATTTTTATATTTACCAT
>SJOL01009667.1:35656-75015 GCA_004794785.1 Opisthorchis felineus | reverse complement strand
TTACAAGTCATGGCCTACTGTCAGATATACATGAGGATGTTACCAGTTCCTGTGCCTTCTGCCAGCAGACTGGGCAGAACTGCAAGTATTCTGTACAGACTGATTGATTCATTATTAGTTCATCACATCCTTTTTCACGTCCTGTTCATCAAACTAGTCACCATGTACACACAGACAACCAGTAAGCCTTCCTCCTCCCCGTTACGCTGATCTAATCTCATCCATTCTTTTTTAAATTCTGTACTGGTGTATGTGATCCTGTCTCTAACGTGTGTATTGGTGTCTGACTCGCGGTTGGCTTATTCCAGAGGTGCCTAGTCAAAATGCCCACGCTGCCCAGATCAATACCAATGTACCTGCTTGTCCTCAAGCAAACTGAAGCCAATTGAATGTTATTGTTAGAGCAGAGTTCCGTTTATTGGCTGTCATAAGCTAACTGTAACTAATCTGCCATCCTGCTTGTGTGACTCACCATAACTGACAGTGTTTCCTCCTTACTTATTGGTGTATCAACGTTTCACAGTTGTTGAAGCTCTTTTGGAGTCGAACCGTGTTCCAAGTCAACGTGAATCATTTCAAAACTTTCCAACGAGGCGTTTCTGACCACATACCAGTCATTCTCGAGCGACTCATTTTTCACAGAAGTATGACTGGAGAAGAATTAGAAATCTGTGCATCAGGATGACAGCTGTATAGAGGCCGACTTTAAATAAAATGCTGTCTGACGGTCTAAGTCTAACGTTTCCATTCTAATACAGTGTGAAGCAGACCAAAACGACACCTGATAAAAAATCAAGCTTATTCGCCGACGTCTGGCAACGTTGACGCGCGACTAGCGGTAGTGAGGTCGCTTGCTCCCCTCATTGCCCTGATAAATTTCAGACTATAAGTTAATGTCCCGTCTGCTTTGAACTTGGTCTACCAAGAATACGTTAGATCAGATATTAAATTCAAAGCATTCTTCATATCACTATCTGCTACTTTGCACAGGTGGTGAAACGGTCACTGTCTGGTTGCTTTTTACCATAGAATTAACGATTTCTGTCCAAAGAGTGTTGCTCTACCAGCTGAAGGTCTCGCTGTGTGTTTGCTGTCAACTCCCAGTTGAGCAGTCCTCCTAGAGTCCAGGTTTGATGATTCTGGTTGTTCAGTATCAAAGAGAGGAGGTACAGTAACACTAGTTACGCTCTCACTACACGTCATCAAAATTGCATACGTCGGTCATTGCGTGATCTGAACCCTGGACAGCCGGTAGTCAACTCAAACGCATTACCATTCCTCCACCGACCTATATTGCGTGCATCTGAAAGGTAAAGCGAAGGCGTTGACATTTGAGTGGTGCGATTAGTTTGTCCGTTCACCCAGCAATTACCTTGATGTTTGCCGTCTGTCAGGTCATTCCGGTCAGGTAGACCCATGCAAGTTGAAACCTGCTACACAGTTTTCTGATTCGTTGTGGCTGCTGCTTTTGTGGAGTTGTCGGGTGATCCAGTAAATGAACACGTTCGCCCATTCCCATGTGCCCAGAATGCGCTGATGGAGTAGTGGTAACAGGCTTGACTCGTATCTCCGACGCCTGTTGTCCAGCACACGTCAAAGACAATGATATTTATGCACTGCTGGTCAGCTCTGTTAAGGGCGAAACTCGAGCCCGGCGCTTCTCTGCTTTGGTGTTGTTCGACCACAATCATTACTCCGGACAGAAAGAGGATTTTTTCAAGGAGGTCGATGTGAATACACATTTCTCGAATACCGCAACTAACTACAACTAACCTCAGCTAACCTCGTATGCCGGTGAACAAGTGTTCGAACAAGTTTTCAGTACTGCGACTGACCCATAATCGGAAGTATCGGCGCTTCTAACAGACACCCTGTCAAGGATAAAAATACTGCCACACCATACTGTTTTCAGTGGATATATGCACCCAATAAACTTTCACCCAGACGTATGGTTTGTGTGGCCAGAACAATGTCCCAGTTCCAGGTATGTGTGTACTCATCTTCAGGCTCGATTATCATAAAAGAAAAACGTGATTGGCTAAAATCCGAATAGGACACCTATGCACTTGTTAGATTGAACTGTGTTAGGTATTGCATCTTCACAAGTTACTTGGTACGGCTTTCTTACTAAACGGTACAGTGAATATAATGTCAGTTGTCCCCACTAGGGACAGGGTTTACTGCTAACCCATTTATATGTGACATTTCCGAAAGTGGAGAAGGACGGTCCGTCATTACGAACAAAAGTGGACTGGCATAGCCTTATGTTAAACCAAATCAACAGTAAAGATGGATAAATGAGAGTCAGTCGGATGTTTGAGGTCACGTGCTCGCATTGGTTTGTCAAGGTCCAGAGGAGGATGACCGTCCGGATTCTAGGCTCTCTATCTCTGAGCCATGCGTGCATGAACCGTTTGTACGGAGAATCAACTTATCCAAGCCACTGATAAACCAAGTGATTCAAATGATGGCCACAAAACAATCGTATTTATAAGCAGTACTAAACCAACGAGGCAAGTGTCCACTCTGCTTTACGCTCACCCGTACTTCTGCATTTTCCCTCGACCAAATGCACAGTCGAAGCTGGTAGGATGAAAGTCTCAGAGTAAATTCCGGAGAACTTATTTTTCCAACACTCTGACACAGATTTTTCATCAAGTTTAAGCTCTATTTGAAGTATCTTGGTAGCAACCTGCCTTCCAAACAACTCATTGTACACTGATACTAGCGAACGTGTGCCATTCTGAGGTGCATAACACTTTTGTCTCGCATACGTTTTCCGAAGCACACTCGCGTATGAGGCCTCTTCGATTTTATCCTCCAACAGATTGCCTCGGAAACACCTCAGCTTCCACCACATCTGCAAACAGCCATGTTCCCAACCAAATCTGTCGTAAGTTCTTCGCCATCCGTTTTCTGCTATTGCCGTTTATTTATCCGTTATTTTTCCACACGGTTGAATGCGCATGTTCACATAAAAATCTCTTTGTGGTTGCTGTTTTCGGCTTTTCCGAATATGTGCTTATATAACCGTCAATATTGAGAGTTTTGGTCCACCCGTTTCTAACCTCTGATGACTTAAAGTAAAACTGAATGGTGGGAATACTCCACAAAGCTTCATTCGCCGAAGCAGATCTCGACTGCCGAGGAATCAGAACAACAAAAAAGTCTGGCCATCAACATTCACGGCTAATGTTTTCGTATGATCACCCTTCTTTTGATGTGGAAGCAGCAGTTTCCCTCTTTCAGCAGTTCGCTGCCCACTTGCTGACAGGCATCCTGAACCTGCTGCATATTTAGTTGAAATTATCACTGCGGGAATCGACCACAGGAAGCTTTGAAATCGGGTGATAAATAGTAATCGTTCAGCTGTAATACCCTTTCGGTGCCTACCTGCATGCCACCCGGAATAAGCACGAGGGGTGAGAACCTGGCGGGCTGACAGGTTAAGCACAGTGCTCACTGAACACTTAGCTCACGGATTGGACAGGGGGATTATGAATTTTGTCTGTCCAGTACCAAGCATGTCGGATGAATTAGAGCTGAAACCGACCGCCATCCCTGTCCATACTTCACGTGGCCATTAACAGTTTGCTCCATCCACCCTACATCTGAAAAAAATCTGTCCTTGCAGGTGCTAGTCACCGTAGGGTCAGTTCTAGAAGCACTGCACTGCCCACGACTGGTGCTATATTAATTTGGCGGATATAAAATGGGGCTGTTCTATTGATTATCCAGTGGCAGTCGGTACGATGCAAAAACCGTTCAACTTTGAGTTGCAGACAGCCCGATGTGATCTGTCTCCCTCGTCCTTGTCGCTTCAGTTGCATAACCTGTGGAATGGGCGTCTTATCCTCTGACTTGTTTCCGGGTAACTCTGAGAAGAAAAATGCAGGTGTAGCACGCTTGATAACTGCCACTGGCAGGACGTGAATCCAACTTGAAAAACTTGGGCTATTAGTTTTGCGACGAAAAATTTCCACAGATCGCTCTATGGTAGATTATTTGTAATGCTCTTAGACTGTTACCTACTGGATCGTCCGCCCCAAAAAACGGTTTTCCACATAAATCACATATCAACCGTAAGTATGAGTTCTAGCTTTTTCTCATCAGTCCTCGGGGGGTTATTAGGTGGCTGATGCCAGTCGACTCGCAAACATTTCGTCACCATTCGAGGAGATATCCTCAGTCCGCTGACTGACTATCTTTCCTCCGTTAGTGACGAAAGAAACCAAATGGCTAACAACCGATAAAAACATCCGAATTATCAATATTCCCACTGTATCGGTCCTTATCTTATGGATATGAATCCCGGTCAGTGAGAAGCAAAAGCCTACAAAAACTTGAGGTGGTCAATCACTGTGGCCTGAGGGCCATATCCAATCAGCGAGATCCTTACTACTTGTCGATTCCTTTGTAATTTTTGGCAGTCTTCTGGTACCACTAAGAGCATTGTGACATTGTGGCATTTTCGCCTCAGGCATTCTGATGTTGAAACAATTAAAGAATTGGTGTGATGCCTTAGGTTGGTCATTTGCAACACGGCACCCAGCATCGCAATCGACTATCCGTTATGATCAGCACTTGCTGTAAAGACGGATAGTCATGGATTTTGTTCGATTGCGTCCCAGTCACATGAACCTAGTAGCTATGGTCACGCACATAAAACGGACGAATGCGGGTCAGACAATCCACAACCGGTAAACAGGTGACCATATGGATACCCGTACAGATTTTCATATACTCCGACTTGCCATATATAGTATAGTAGTAGAATATAAGGTTGGCGAAACACCGGCACTGCGTCTACATAATGAACTCCATGAAGAGTGAAACAGGTGATCGAAGAATTTTCAGCAACCTTACGAGTAGTGTGTTCCTACACGAGGCGCAGTTTAACTCCGAAGCACTTAAGAACTGACGCCATGGAAATGGATGCCACTGACATAGAATAGTTTCCTCAGTCGGCTCAGGTGCATCCCACCTGTACTAACGGTAGGCAACATTCCTCTCCAGTTTTATTCTTTTATTCAGGATGGGGCTCGCAGGCAGTTTGTGACTGCACATCAGTGAAATTTTTGTCCAACAACGGTGGCATTTTTTTTTGACGATGCTGACAAGGATGATGTTGATGATGGTAACGATGACGTTGATGACGGTGGTGTTGACGACTCCGATGATGGTGGTGGTCATGATTTCAAAGATGACGCGGACGACTATGTTGAGGATCATCGCAGTGTCAATGCTCATCACGATGGCGAAGATGATGCTGGTGCTGATGTTCCAAACACAGACATATTAAGATTTACCATTTTAGTTGAGACCGTCATATTTTTGGAATTTGCTTGGGTCCAAACATGCCGACGCTCCGCTAAGTAGTACGCTTGTGCAATGACCAAAATTTGTATTCTTCTGACTTTCATATCGAAAGTATGTGATTTTCCAACGTTTTTCCGACAAAACGTCACTTTTAGTGAGATCTGTTAAGTGACTGTTCCAGAAGAGCCGAGGATGTGTCTGTAAGCTTCCAGTCGACCTTTACATGCGCTACTCAAACTCCCATTCATTATAAATTTCGCCGATTTCAAAATCATGACGAATGTGAAAGTTGATCTACAGTGGACCAAATGTCTATCCGTGATGAACGCTAGTGCACCGAGCAATTCAGGTTTGGTATCTTTTATTTGTAGCCTTTGAAAGCTATCTAACTGGTAGCCCATATTAGCGTGAAACAGTTCAGCCTACTACCTGCCTTCTTTACTAGTCAAATCTGAGTTGGTTGAAAAAAAGCTGGTCCTTCTGGTGCTCATCAGTATATCACTGGCGAAATTCAACGAAATAAACAGACAGGTAACCAAGTTAGGAAAATTGGAGTGTTACTGGCAGTGCCCCATTGATATGCTTAAATAAGCCACCTAGAAAAAGTAAGCCAATTTAACTCAATTTTATTAAACCGGATGACCAACTTATACTTAATCGTTGTCCCTATATCGTTTGTACTTTCCTGAGAAGTTAAAGACGACTGACTATTACTGTTTCGCATTCCACATCTTTACCCCCGGTACCTTTGGGACCAATCGCACTTTAGTCTATAGAGTGAAATTTTTCATCATGACAAGCAACCGTTTTTACCTGCAATTTCGACTAGTCCAATTATTCAGTACCACAAGTGAGTGAATTGAGTTAAAGTGGACCTTTCTAGCTTAAAATTCTGTTATTAAATGTTCGTCAGTTCTTGTGGTCACCTGTTTGTTGCTCGAACTGCATTTTTTTACGGTCTCTGGCTGATCCCCAATCAGCCATGGAATGAAAAAAAGTGTGTTATTGTTGACTTCCTCGTACTGATCTGAACACGAGTTTTATGTCACGCTAGTGTGATAACACAAGGCAGAGGTGGCTCCAGGGCTTCCAAAACAGATGCCTCACAACGGTCCACTGTGGTCCGCCTTTCAAACTTCGGGATTGTATTTCAGCTCCAGCCAAATGCAGCACTCTATCGCGGACCCTTATCGCGACCACTCTCATTATAACTGTATCTAGACTGAAACTCTGACTCGACTGAAACGCTAGTGCAATACTCAACGATAAAACATCAGTCTCCGTGGTAATCTTCAATTGTGGACGGGACCACTGATGACTTCACGTCATCAAATCCTTCTCTGTTTCCCCTCCCCTCTCACCTTCCCACACCATCACTCTCGAGTGGTTCTTAGTGCAAACTATATCCGTATCCATATGGTGACCACAATTCACCTGGAAAGAACGACTAATCGTTGTATGCTTCCCCTTGTCCGTAAGAATCGGTCCGCTGAAGTTCCGTTTCATTTAATGGCCAAGCTGCAACCCGTAAGAGGCATGAGCTCTAGGAAGCAGTCTACTCGCCCAGACTTGGTTAGTCAGAAATTTTTGGGACAGACTTAATCCACTGATTTTCGGTCGACACCCCATGCTAGGAATTCAATCCTTTCTTTAGCTGTCTTGTCAACAGGCCGGGAAAAACAGTCGGAATTTCAAGTCGTTACTCGTTACCCAATCTTATGCGTATAAATTCGCACCTGTGTAGTACGATTAGGATGATCATGTAAATTGCACGGACTTAACGTCCAGACAGTTGAAATATCCCAGATTTCAGTCTGCTATGGTAAGCCTCAGGCGTCTAATGGCAGTTCGGGGCGGCAACAAAAGAGAACAGCTCGATCAGTTACCTGGATATTTGCCTTGATTTCACAAGGACTGTTTGCAACTGCTAACACTTCAGACGAGTGTGGAAGAAACTAAACTTTGAAAACTCTCGTCAAGATGTGAGAACATTAGAGTCACTTACAAGGCCAGCCATATGTTGCATCGTTCTTTTTATTGCCTCCGTGGACACTTTAGCAGGAATTGTGCGCTTCGCTACGGGAGCGGGCGCGTTACAGAGACAGGGGTTTCTAGCATACACCTATAAGCAAAATATTTCACGAAGCCCTGTCCGTAAAGAAGGTTACCAAAGGGGAAATAAATCTGTCGGGTTTGTTAAATTTTTGGATTGGTCGTCTCTTTTGAAGCCCAGATCCCCGAAGATTCCCTCAGGCAGACTTCAGCACGCAGTATGCCCCTATTCGAAGAGGTCCGTTGGTGATCACCGAAAGCGCTTGTGCCTTAAGAGTATGGTTCACTTAAAAACACAAAAATGCAAGTTATTCTATCAGCGCGAGTTTAACCCACTCGTATCTTGTGCTTTTCATGGCACCGCACTTAAGACCAGGAGCAAGTTTGACCATCAAGTTTGGTCTCGTCCGTCCAGCCCATCAATGGGGAATACAAACCTTCCTAAGTAGAAAAACGATTTCAAATACCTGAGCCATTTTGCACTGCCATATTTGCCCATATGATGCTTAAATAGACTCTTTTGATATCTTAGCTTGACTATTTAGAAAAAAAGGATTTAGAAAAAGGACTAGATGTGGGGGAAATCATTGGCCCTATTTGTGTCCAGGGTAGATCACAATGTACACTGCAGCTATCCATCAAGAACACCGTTTGTGAACTCACCATTGAAGTAACTTGACTCACTTTGTTTTAAAACTCACCGTACTGTCTCCATTTTGAAGCACAATGAGGCTGGCCTCACCCTACGATCAGTAGTGTTGGTTTTCCGCCAACAGGTTTGTAAAACCAAGATGTCACAGCAACCAGTCTCTAGCTCTTTTCATATTCACACACCTTTCACTGTAATACGTTTTCCTCAATTTAGTAGGACAAGAAAAATCTGTTCGTTTCTTTAATGTTTTTGAGTTACTGGCTTTGGCATGAGTTCCCAAAACAGTTCCACTAGGCATCAACTTTGTCTGACATCGTTTGGCTTTCTGCATCTCATATTCCCTCTTGTTTGAAATTCTAGAAATCACTTCTGAAATGGATGTATTCCACCTACTGAATCTATGTGCTAGCTTGTCAGTATGCTGGTTTCTTCAAACTATCACTCAGATTTATTGCGGGATGGCAGCAAATAGCCAAATTGTCTAGTGCGAATTTGCTAGGCGGATGGTCGGTCGTTCAAATCTTCTAAGAATTTCTCAGATGCACACTGCTGCTGGTTTTCAACGAGGTGTAAATTTTTATGGTGCATTTCAGCCTGTCAGCCTGAAGATAGGCGTTCAGGCAAATTCAGCTACAATTTGGCGTGAAAAGTTCACTAACTTACCGTCCTCAGTGGAAACTCTTTCTAGGCAGAATAGTAGATCACTCTCTTAGGTTATCGAAAGTCCTCCAGGAGACATCAAAGAAGCCTTCAAAAGTGCCACTGGGAGATGAGAAATCAATCGATAAAACACCTACCTGAGCTTCCAGGAATTTCTTGGTCTACACTTCATACCGTTGTGTGTACTCTTTCGAATGCTCAGCTGGTCGTTACACGATGAATTGATGGTCTTCAGAAGAAGATCCGTTTGTAGTTAATCTCATCAAAATCTGGAGAACTAGCGAGGTTGACAAATCTGACCCATACTTGAAATTTACACGGCATAAGCAACGTTACTTTCGCCCGGTCACGTGAAGTCAGGCTCAGCCCTTCTAGTTTTAAGTGGGATGCACGTGAGTGTTGTGGTAAACCATATGTAGCGAATACGCCTTTTCTATTTAGTAGGACACACTACAGAATTTTTGGTCGGAATAATCAGTACTTGAGGGTTTTTGTAAGTTTAAAATTATGATAAAACCGTGCAGACATGCCAAGAATGGAAGCCCAATCCACATTTGTCGCGTATGTCTCAGTTGCTTAGTCTATGCACCTTTTTGCAATGCACTAAGCTGTGACCGACTTCTTCGCACACGTATCGATTGAATAAATTGTTCGGTTAGGTCACTTTCTACTCAGCATCCTACATAAGGCCACATACCTTGCGCCAGTGAAGAAGGCCGCCTGACAAAGTGACAAGCTATGAGAGTTTTGCGGCTGCATGGTTGTTGACCAGGAGCACACTGATTTAGTTGTGCTGGGAATTCGATTCTTTTTGGGTTGCCGAGCTCCTAACCAAGGTTGTTCTGGTTCACATATGTATCCCTGATCTAGATGACGACAGCGACCAAGTCCGAAACCCATTTTTAACCCGCATCCTTCTCCCAATGGAATTCCTTCTTCTCCCGGTTGTTCATCTGATCATTATCTACCCATACATTTTCATCCTCACTGCTGGCTTGGAAGATACGCGTCAGTATTTCAGCTGTAATGTATGCGAAGTTTATCTGTCAAGCACGAATGTTCCTTATGACGGTATGCTTCCAAAAGCTCACTTTTTCAGCCAGAAAGTCGTCTGAATATAGATGAACTACGCGTATTTCAGTGTGCTTACGAATAGGCGGAGACAGCAGAGAAGATGGTGGACTCTCCCTTCTTTTTCCATCAGGTGTAACCTCAACTGCCACGACAAGGGCAATGATGTTTACCAATCGTAGGGCAAATTAAACATCGAAAGCTTCAAGTGGAAATCAGTCAGTCTGAGAATGGGCCAAATCAGTCGACAGAAGCTTTTGGTCTTTCTGTTGTATCTTCATATTTGACTCTACAGGAGGCCCTATTCTCTCCCGATCAAAAAAGCGGAAAGTTTTTACCCCTTTTATGGCTACTACCTCTCCTACACCACCGAATTCCATGCTTGTTCATCCCCTGTCACTAAACCACCTCCCACGGTTTTCAGTCACCGCGAGGAAGATTCACCGTTCCATGTCAACCGCCTGCTCCTGAGGGTATCCTTTTACCTTTCATTGGCAACAGTGCTCCATACTTTTCCCCAGTCATTCAACGGCTTTCTCGTTGGTCAATGTCTTCAGGAGTTTTTCTACCATTGTTTAGGAATTCATATGTCCTAGTCACTGCAAACTCCAGCTCCGTATATGATCCCACACGAGTTTTATTGCCTTTATTCCCCGTTAAATTTTTGGGCTACATTCTATACACACAACTGTTGTTTCGTCCTGGAGTCAATGCTCTTCTAAGCAGTCGACAGTTTCCGATGCCATCGCTGATGTACTTGTCAACGTTGTTCACATTGATGTACAGAAATTAGTCATTCAAATGCGCGCTTGTGACGAGATTTAGTCCACCTTTTGTGGATTATTTAATTCTGTCCACAGCTGTGTGCATAAGAGAGGATTTGCCTTGGACTCTGGTTCTTCTTGTTTGAGCGTCAAATGGGGGCAGATTATACGCGCCGAATGGGTTAAAAGTTCATTTGAACATCATCGTTGGCTACGGACGTTGCATTGTATCCATGGACAGCCAAGAAATGTTCGTCAGTTCACTCATCCCAGGCACTTCAAAACTTCTTCCAACGTTTATATTTTGCGACATAGAGGACTAAATTGCACCGAAATGGACGGGCGTTACCGAAATCCAGAATAACCGAAATGTCCACCAACTTGTTCGGTTTGACCTTGGTCTCGGATTACCAATCTCAACATTAAAGAGTGGTAATCTTCCAACAGGGTACATGGACTGAAACAACGACCAGATTATCCAAGAATCTGTCGTGTGTCCATCTTTTTTCACCGTTAAAGCCTAAATGTCGTCTTCCAATCGGACCCTTCTTCGTCGTTTGCCCTTCTTAACCGTGGATTAGCAACAACGAACCCTGCCCTGCTCATATCAAACTCTCACTGAACCGCACCCCTAATAAGGTTCGTTTTCTATTTCGAGCTCGCCAGTATCTAACTTTACTCACTTCCTTCTCTATAAATCTCAAACTTGTTCTACTCTGGAATACTGTTGTCATGATCAGAGTGTCGCCCCTAAGTCTTACTCTTGCTGGCTTAATTTTACTCATAAAATATTATAAGACTTTCTCCCATTCTTGGTATGTAGCCTGTCGTGGCTTATTTCACTGCTCCTCGCAGGGGACCTGCTAGTCACAGATAGCTTCTTCCGTCTCTCTACCTCGGTCTCTTTAATTTACCCAGCCTTCCCTACTAAGCTTCGATCCTCCATTGCACACATGAACTCCCACTTCTTCCCCCAGAACAACCCATTCTTTTTATTCCAACCACCTTTTGTGTTCTGAAAATCCTACAAGCCCCAGTTTTTCGTAAGCCGAGTTATTCATTTGTTCAATCTCTACACGCGTTTCTTAAGTGTTTTCACAATTTTCAAGTGCTAAATTACTGCTCGTCTTCTCTAATGTATGTCTGGTAGGTAAGTGTTTTTTACCATTTTCTCAGTAAGTCTATCACCGTGGACACTCCACATGTCTCACAAGTGTGTAAACTTTTTGAAAGAAGTCGCTGAATGTTTCCAGTTCCCCCCCCCCCCGGTTAACTGAGTATGGATGGCTTGACAGTATCTTTCTGGTGAGAAATCCAATAACCCATGTCTGAATATCAGGCGACGCAGTTGATGTTTTTCTAGCTGTTGTTTCACTGTTTTGCCATAAAGAAACAAGTTGTAGCGTTTGACTTGATCGCCTGCTAATATCCCTCTGGCTTTTGGTAGGTATGTGTGTATCTTTATGTGCCCACTCGCCACACTGACTGCATTTTTGACTGAAGTCGTTCATAGAAAAACTCGAGCATTAACCTACCCCGCTCATTTTTTAACCATTTACTTCTTGCCTTCTTTACTTCTCAGCAAACTGAACACCAGCAAGACCTAGCCAGGTATGTTTATTTCCGTTATGCGCTTCTCTTGTGTAAATTTTACGCCTAGTGCGGCTATCTTGTCAAGTAAAGTAAATCAGTCCATTCGCCGGGAGGAATATTTGTGGAAAATTTACCACGGCATACCGTGGTGATGCTAAAACACCCGTACTTACATTAGGTTTTCAGCAACCTTATGATTGGTGTGGGACTCGAGCTTGTTACGCATGCTGGTAGGGTTGACAAGAGAAGAGGGGCACGCAAGTTGTCGCAGAATTACGATGAGCAGGTGGTCTGGTTGGTAATAGTTTGTAGTCCGAACGAGCACATGCGGCAAATGTGAATTTATTGAATGACTCGATGACGGGACGAAAGGCTCCCGGAAGAGATCTTTGAGTGGTCGTTGGCTTGTTCGCTGAGCTGGGCAATTTGATTGCAAACGTTTCATCACCAATCGAGGTGACATCATCAGTGCGTTATTGGGGAGCGTAGTGGTGCGTAGCGGTGGGTTGGTGGTTGTGGTGGTTCTTTAGAAGATCTTTGAGTGAAGTTAGAACAGGCGTCAAACGAGGTATCACCACACTTGGGCAGGTGATTCAGCAACCTACCATTACGCGAGTACTGGTTTTCGTATAATCCAGAGTCGAAGACGAGGGAGTAACAGATCTGATTTGAGCGGACTCGGGCAGTGGCGGAGTAAGAGTGGTGGAGGGGGGGGCAAGAAGCGTGTTCTTATTCTCACAGCGTATGCTAAAAGCAGCCTGGGTGGGGGTGAACCAACTTATGCCATCTGATAAAATCTTCACATAGTCGCGCTTGACAGGAATTGTAACGTCATTGTAACATTAGCTTTAGATGTGGCACAGACGATAACGTATTGGAGTTCAGGGGCACTGAGGCGCAGAATACGTCCAGCCGACCGGCTGACAATTTTATTCAATGAAGAGAATGTGCTTTAGACCAGTGATGGTGGTAATGAGATTGAATTATTCGTACCGAGTGAAAAAATTGAGGGGACTAGCACCCAAAAAGGGCCTCGCTCTTGGTCTGCAACTAAAGAGAGACTCGATTAACTCTGCTTTTGAACTGTATACGGTGCGCAAAGCAGCCTTCAGCTAGGATACTTGCATTGCCTGCATCCTTAAAAAGATTCAATAATTGTCTTGTGTCATCGCTCGCAGAAGCCTCTGTGCAGTCGATTATTCGGAAACTTAGGGTCCTATCACCCTTTGTTCCCTTCGTTATATAAGTAGATAGCAGTGAGTCTGGGTTCTTACATGGTTCAGGGGATCAGCAAATACTGATTACATTGGCTTATTCACAGGCAACCGGATAGGTGGCTTACAGCTTGAAAATAATCAGGTCTTCGGTTAGGATAGGTGACTGCAGTTAGAATAAAGGATCTGACTTGCCATTTAGGTGACCATTAGTAGATGAGCGGAAGACAGCCCAAGCTTACGGAAGCCTAATTTGTTTTGCCATTGAAGCTTTTGTCTTGAGTTGCCGCAATCCCGTTCGCACTCGCTGCTACCTCAAATTTACTTTGCACGGTATCTTTATGAATCTTGCTCGATTCACTTTGGTTTTATAACTGTTTAATGTCCTCAATCACTGTGGAAATGCCTGGATGTTAAACCTATAGCAGTGCCACTGATGACTCTCTGTGGCCATCATTTCATAGATCAAGCTGAGTAGTGAGTGGTACTAGCTAGTCATATATTTGTGCCTAGGGTGCATCTCATGAGCACTGCAGGCCACCAGATCACCTAGTGCGCAAATGTGGGCATCGACCGTTCGACTATCTTCACCTGAAGTGAGTACTATGGACCACTAACTGGGTATCCTGGTGGATTTAGAATCACCCGTGTGTTCAACCTCCCGTCTCATTCCCTCGGATTTACAACTGGCGTTCAAAAAAGCGCACGTGCGGCAAACCGCATGTGGTATCATTCATTGCACGCAGGTGCTCATCAACGTAGTTTGATGTGACAAGGCGATCCAGACACGGAAGCAAGCTCACTATGGCCTTTGAGTTATTTGTTGAGCCGTTTGGCTACAAACGTTTAAAGTTCGGTAGAAGCCAGATGATAAGCTGAACATCGTTTACTGATAACGAGGGCCTCAATGTTCTTAACTGGCACAAGCAGCGCTATTCAAGAAAATCGTGCAGCTACTGTTTATCGGTCTGGAACTGTCATTTCAGCTTTCAACCCATCCATGACGTTTTGCAGTGTGGCCTGACTAGGCACCGACAGTCAACGCCATTCGCTCAACTCCCCCCACTCTTCACGATGAAGTGAGTACTTTTACGGCCGGGGTTAACGGAGATGCATATGAGAAAGATGCATTTCTGAGCCGGAGGTTTCCCACCTCCATATCCACACTTTGTTGTTCCCTAAGTACAGTCTTGTAAATGTATCATCAAACAACCATAAACTGAGATAATTTGGTTGTTTGCCATGCATTCCACGAGGCAGTATAGCTGGGACGGTCAATACACAAATTTCGAGCATTTTACCTCAATGAATGACTAAGCCATGGCAATTTGTCGTCAATTGTATGTAGCCTTCCCTTTTAAAGAAGCTATACTGAGGTAACATTTGCAGATAGGAGACATCAGTCCCCGCATCGCTGTAACTAGTTTACCACACATTCAATACGTGCAGTGACTGTTCAGCAGACCAGTAACAAGAATTTCCAAAACTACTACCTACCAGTTACAGGGTTGTTGGTTTTCTATCACATTGCCGATATTATTATTATATCAGTCTAATAGATTTGCAACGTTCCTTTTCCCACCATGCATTATTGTTCAGTGACATCCACGAGGCCCAAGTGCAAATAATCGAATTGACAAAAATGTTGCAGGCAAAGGATGCTGTTCTCCGTCAGAGGGAGGTACGTAAATTTATCTCGCCCCGTCATGCTTGTGTTGCCGTATCTTTCCCGATGTCACTCACGGTCGCTGCACTTTAGTCGCGCGCCTCGAGTAGTATTTATAGACTCGGTAAAGCGTGTAGACAAAGACGAGCAATTTGAATGCTGTTCGCGTGTGTCCTGAAACTAGGTCATGCGTTTTTTTTTGCTCTCCCACTTTCTATAATTTATTAGATGAGTGACAATTGTTCATATGGTGTTGTATTGCAATTTCTTACCGCCACTTATACGCCTAACTTGCTCCCCCTACGATCCCGTATGAACTAGCACGTAGACGTTTTTGAAAACGAATGGGGGCATACAGTTGGAGGAATCCTAAAAGAGAATGTTGTTTTTTGGTTAGCATTCGGCCATTTGCAAAGTGAAAATTCCAGACATAGCGGGACGCTTTTTGGACAGAAATTTTTCAGTACTGGGCACAGAATCACTGGTGAATGCAAACGTATTATAAAGGCAAATCGGTCGGTGATGGGCTAGAAATGTAGGGTCGAACATGTTTCTTTTCTCATAGTAATACCCCGATGTTTCAAGGTTTCAAATGCGACAAGCGGTCAGTGAGCAGATCCGTTTTTGCTCAAGTGATCCGCCCCATCTTTCTATCACAAAATGGTGTTTCCAAGATGTCCCAAGGATTTCTGGTCGTGTAAATTTTGAGCCTTCCTGTCCATTCTACGGTGATGTTCTGCAACCGACGCACAGCTGATCAACCGATCAGCTGATCATGTGTTGTTCAACGGCTAAGTAGTTTAACGTCCCATGCGAATATCCGAGAGGAATATTGGTTTTCTCCAAGTGGATCTTCGTTTGTTTAAGATAATTTAAATTTGCTGTTACAGTGCTGAACAAAAAACTGTTCGGGGCAGAAATTCTTCCATTGATACGCTGTTTAGTAAGCATTAACAGAGAATACAACAGATGCGTGTTTCAATAGCATCTTCTAACACTTCGGATCGTTGAAGAAACTCCCCTATTCCTACTGCATCTTTGTCGTTCTTTTTTACTTTTTCCACCTGTCTGAGAAGGAAAGTGAAATCCCTGCACAGTGTCCACCTTCTACAGTGCACTCGGTTTACGGTTACCACTTTAAACCCATCCAGTCGAATTCCTGTTGTCAACAGGAATTCGGTAACAACAACTGACGTCAAGTGGTCACCGTCACCCGCTACACCATCAGTGATCCAAAACAAAACAGTAAACGCAATGGTTCGAGATTCAACACTGTTTGAGACGTCCACTCATTTTGGGTGACCATTTGCAGCTGACCTAGTCCGTAGTCACTGTAGAGAGGTAGCAGTGTATTTGCATTGTGAAGCCATGCGTCCACAACCAGTCAGCCTGCTGCACTTGCATGAGATTAATCACTTCTGGCCACACACGACCAACGGGCGCAAAATTCTTGGAGAACGCCCAGAGCAAAACATTTGACAGCTGGATTTTCTAAATTTCTCAGAATAATTGGTGGTTACTGGATACACATGAGACACTTCAATTTAACAATACAGTGCTAAATCACACATATCCACTCAGGTTCCTGAGGACAGACAAGCAGATGTACCCAAACTATCGCCTTACCTGAAGATATCACTGGAGAGCTTTGAAAAAAATGCTTTTATTAGGCTGCGTTCACTCCTATCTGAAAAATGAGGTAGCTGTGCTGCCAGCCTCAGTTATTCTGAAAATGACCTTTTCATTCTGTTGGTGATGCCGAAAAAACAGGCCTATAGACTGTCAAGATAGGGGCCTTCAAAAAAGCTGAAGGTGTCCACGAGAGAATAAACCCTGGTTGTCGAAAAGTTATGCTACAATCTTTTCCACTAAGCCACCTGGGAGTTCTGTTTTAATGAAGGAGTCTTGAATGAGTAAACAACAGTCCTCAGAGCGTTAGCGTCGTGGTGAGAAATCTAATGAGTCAAAAAAATTAGAAGTTCATTTGGCCAGATTTTGAGGTAGTACACTACAGAAATTGTAGCAGCCTCGTCTGTCGTACGAGTTTGTGCCCGCATATGGATGCTTGCCAAAAGCAAAGCGAATAGAATCATCAAACCATGCTTGTTTGGAGAGGTAACCTCCTGTTCTAAATTGACTTCTCTAAGTGGTCCTCACCAGTTTTTATAATCAATAAACTCCAGATTTCTTTTAGTACAGTTCGTCAGCAGTACATACCCTCGACTTTGCGGGATTCGAACTCCGGCCATCTGATATTTCAGGCGGGCCTCATTCCAACCTAAACACTGGGGTCTAAATAGGTGTAGATTTGAAACAGAGCCATTTGGACACAAATTCTAAGCTTTCGAGAGGCTAGGTGTTTGTAAAATCAAAAAAATCTCTGTTGTTTTCCTTTTGAGCAGACAAAATTTTTGTGCAGTTCATTGTTGATAACCATATGTAAACTGTCTGGAATCAATTGTAAGCGGATAACATATTTGCCAATCGGAACAAAACTCTCATCTACCGGATTTCCCCATTGTTTAGCAAGAAAATGCGCGACTTGTTGACGCGGTAAACAGACTGCGGGAGGCTTTGGAACATACTGGGATTCAGGCGAATTCTCACTCAGCCGTGGACAATCACCAAAACCACTATACTCCGAGCCTAAATACTCGGCGCTCTACCGAACGCTCTCCATATTCCGGAGCACCCTCTTCTCATTCCTATGATCCAAGACATTTTTCTACTGGCATACAGAGCACCCCAAACGCATCGCACAGGCAAGGAAGCAGTTCTCTCACGCGTATAGGATACCCTTCGAATACAAGGCTGCAGCAAGCGGTTCCAGGTGCACCGAAAACGGAAGCGGTGGGTTTTTCTGTAACAATCCATATCATTATCACATGCCTAATTCTCACAGCTTTTTTATAGTAAATTTTGGGCTGCCAAGCAAGTAGCTGTTTTTCATAAAGCGTTTTCCTACACATTTCTGTTGGAGAACTTAGCACTCTCAAAAGTGAACTAGCTTTTCGCTCTTCCTTTTGTCCCAATGTGTCCCAGTTCAGAGTGACTTTCAGGGGCTGATCTAGGAAACTAAATTTTTCCTTGAAGACTGCGAAATTTGTGAAATCATAACTTTTGCATCGGATCTGTCTATCGCTCGGAAAGTGCAACATGTTTTGCTTGAACGAACTTCGTATCTACCAAAGAAATACAGAAGAACGTGAATTAGTCTGCGAAAGGGGAAACCACGGAGACCGGTTATTCTAACCATGCGGATATTTGATTCACTCTAGCTCGGTGCACGTTATGTAACTGGTCTACTGAAGACCTACGAAGATCTTGTTGTCTTGTTAGACCATCTGATCTTTGCACACTAATGCACGTTCAGCCAGGCGTTTGATGGGACGTTCCAAACCAGCATCCTGGTGGTTTATCGTCGTGTCACAAAACCGCATTTTCCACAGGGCACTAATTAACCAACGACACAAAAGACAATGTAGCTATGAGAGTTATCTAGCATAACTCTCAGCTCCTTCTTTCTTCAGAAAAATTTGTCAAGATGAGGGATGAGATGTGGAACCCCTGGTCGGGTTGATGGATCTCAAGTATTTCAGCTGATGAGTTTTCTCCGTGATAATTAGCGGCTTGTCCATAAATAACACAGGACATGTTTGTCAGGCTACAGTATGGGCGGGAAAGTGAAAACAAGAATTTCCACTTTAAAGATTCTTCGTTTTTCACCAGCCATCATAACGGGTACTTAAGAACTCCTCATAGTCATCTCGTTCTCCAAAGGCAAGGTAAGCTTGAGTTGGCAATCGGCGAAGAGTTTAGGGTAGTGATAAGTAAACTCTCTGTAGTCACCTAAAATCGTACAACAATGTTCTCACTTGATCTGGACCGCTTGTGTATGGCCCTAAGCGACGGGCAAGCATATTTCCCCGCGAAACCAATTAAAAATCTGTGCACATTATCAGAACAATCATACCTTATAAGGATGCATTCCTTGGAGAAACCGATGAGAATTTCCGGATTCATATGCTGTCGCACTACAGAAGCATCAGGCCCTCCTACCTTTAAAAAGCAAACGTCACCCCTAAGGGAACAATTTTGCACGGTTTTACTGGTGTCCGTTCTTTTTATTCTCATCAAGGGATGTTTTCTAACAATCTAGTGAAACTGTCTTGTGGAACAGAGTAGTTTTATCGTCCGAATACTCTCTTCGTCACTATGAACAGCAATCGGCGACGTCTTCGTTGCAACCGCTCATGAAAAATTATATGAAAAGGTTTCCGTCATCCCCTTTGTCTTTGTTTCCGCGTATCCAAATTGCATCACTTCAGAAAATATCGAAGTTGCTCACAGATTCGACCCTCTCAGGATGTTTTTTTCCTTAGCTCGACTGTCTTGCAGTTACAACAAGTTCTGCTTATAGTGAGACACCATAAATTGCTCAAGTCTCGAGGTAAAATGCCATTTTAGTATCCACTGCCAAAAAGGTGAGTCTTTTCAATAGGCTTTGTTGGCGTAGAAATGTTTTTCTTTCCGGGTGTCGTTTCCACTCCTACTGGTGTCCATCACTTGTCTTTTACTGAAGGTGCTTTCCCGCAATTAATCAAAGAGTGAACGACCACTACTCCTTAAAAAAGCTTGTAGCTGGGGTCAAGCAAAGCACATGGCTATGTAACGTAACAAGATGACAAAGCCAATCATTCTTAATCCTTGTTCTTCCAAGAATTATCGTTCAAAGCAAAGTTTTTGGGCTGGTGAGTGCCAACTGGCAATGAAGGCACATTCCTGACCACCTTCACTCAAGCTTGTAAATAAGGCATCAGATCAGTTTATAGCGAACAGGTGCCTCATTTCTTCCTGAAGATGAATCGGAATTCCGAATATTATCCTTTGCATGTGATTCGTCCTCCTGCTAACACCCTCCCGTTAACCGTATCTGTGCTTAACTCCTTTTTCAGCATCCCAATAGATGTCCTTTACCAGCTGTCAAATTTTAGCTATTCTATGTTCTAAACGAGAAGAGATCACTTTCGCATAATTGTAGTTGTCAACTCCTGGTTTGTGCTGACTGAGTACGTCTGACCTTGCGCTTTGTTAGTTCACGTCAGTGAGACCAAAAACAACCTTCTGGCAAGCAACCAACAAAGTTACTATCTGGAAGTATGACTAATTTTCAAGGAGGACAAAACTGAGCAACCTATATCGAAAAGTTTGATCTCTTCTCGGTTCACCTACAAACACTGGTAGATTTCAGTTTGAGACTTACACTCTGGATCGAAGCACAAATGTACTGAACAATGAAATATTCCTGCACCATTTTGACTTATCACGTCAATCTTGTCCACTTTCAGACGCATGTTAAGCAGATGTCGGTGAATGTGAACAGAAATCAGGCGGGTTTTTATGGAGAAGACGTCTATGTACCAGTAGAAAGGGTGGGTTTATTCTGCCGAATTGTGTAGTTTGAAACACGATTAGCTCCATTTTTGACGTGGTACTTTCCTTTGAAATTTAATTGAGTTTGAACGGAAGATTTGTCAAAAGAGTGATGAACAAAGGCTGCTTCAGTTTTTGTTTGTACCTTATTCACCATAATGCAGTATATTTTCAAGACTTCTCAAGACTCTTCGACAGGTCATAAGATTTGGTTGAGTCTTCTGTTAAAACCTGCTTAATTTGCGGATGAGCCCGTTTGGCCGGTTGCGTGCAATTCTGTGGTCAATTATAACACAAGGCTGAAGGAAACCCAAGGACTGCACCTACCTGATAAGCTTTAAGGAGAGTGAAACCGCTCGTGGACTGTCGAAGAAGTTCCATTGATGTTATTGACACTGGAGCCGTTTTTTTGCACTTTCTTGCCTCATTCAGGTGACCAAAACGAACGAAGAACTTTAGAATTTGTAAGGGTATACTAGCCCTATAAATATATATATATATATACAGTAAGAACATTTGTAATCGACGTTGTATAAACGGGTGCTGGTTTGTCCTCTGAGGTAGATAACCACGCGAACCGAACGTGAACGAGCATTACTGGTCACCAGTCCGCCACTGTAGCTTTGCCAATTTTTTCTCTAATCTGACTGACTGACATTACCCGGAGCTTCAAATCCGATGACGTCGAATTTTGTTGGATATCGCGGTTTCGTTACACAGATCACTTGGTGCTGGAAGACTCTGTGTCTGTGGGAATGATTGTGGGCCTCAAACATGATTCGTAGATTGAGCTGAGTCGACTCAAAAACATCATCCACGGTCGGTTTAGCACAAATATATCGTTCGTTCAGCTGTAACACCCTTTCGGTGCCTAGCTGCCATGCCGCCCGAAGGAAGCACGAGGGCTAGGATACTGCCAGTTTGCCCAAGCCTAGACAGGGGAAGTCGAGAGGCAGAGGTCGGGTTCGAGCCACAGACCTTTCGGTTAGTAAACTGTCGCCTTAACCACTGAGCCATCTCGCCCGAATATATAATGCCGTCTCGTCTGGGAATAATGTCTCCTGATAGTGCTGACCGATTCACCGGAAGATCAGGAAACCAGTGTCATTAGCCTACTTTGAGGACGAAACTTGTTCACCTTTAGTATTTGCAATACACTGCTTCCCCAAATGGCTGCTTCCAGTGCAAATATTATAAGTAGTGGACCGTGAACTATCTGAACCCGACATCCCAACTGCTCAACCTGCTAGATCTTTGCTTTTGGGTTTACTTCCCCAGTAGATCGTTGTCTCATTCTCATGCAGTGTATCACCTATCGTCTCTTTTTCTAAATACAGTTGATGATATCTATCAAGAGCCCTTTTCTAAAAATCGCTCAGTGGAGCACAACAAGCCCAGCTCAAACATTTATCTGTGTTGTGCTGTCGATAATTTTCTGAAAGTACAACAGTCCCTTAATAATTTAGCATTCTCCTAAGAGATTGCACACCCAGTGCAAGCTGACATCTTTTCACTTCAGCCCAGTAAGACATGGCTCTAAACGGATGACTTTGGAGGGTTCACGCCACAAGACAACTCCAAGTATCAGCGTGACGCGAAATCTCCCTGGGTAAAAACCAGGGAGCAAAATTGATGTACTGGGCTTTTCGGTATTCAGACATTGGTCAGACATTTGACTAACGACAAGAAAGCGGTTGTAGAGTTTGGGATATAAGCTTCATCAGTACGGCAACTACTTTTTGCGATTTTTCCCTTTTTAAAAAATGATTCTTAAGGAAACAACACTGGTGGGCGATCCCTCACAACTTATTCCACTTTTTAAGTTCCTCTTAAAAAAGGCAGCACTTCTCAGAAGGAACACCATGAGCAAGTATGTTTAGGTGGAAGGGAAAAAATTAGTCAGCTTTGTTTACTCTGGTAAAACCAACTGAAAGGACCGGCCAAAAGTGATCGCTTTTGTTTTTTGGGCTGCTGCGCGTAGAGTCTGCAGACATTTCTGCGACAACTATTGGGCGTCCAGTCGGTGTCATTGAAATGGCGATTCACAAATTAGCTCCAAGACCAACCGGGTTATTTGCGCCATCCTACGCCGATTGGAATTCCTTGTCAACTACTACTGTGGCAGAGAAATTAGTCAAGCTAACACGGATACACTTGTTTAGTGTCTGTTTCCGGTAAAAGTAATTGTGTCAACCACAGTTGTACGTCGTTCACTAAATGCGCAGAATAACCGCATGTACTGTTACGCATTGAACTGTTATGGTATTGAACCATACTATACCTACGACTCACGACTGAATAACCACAGACATCCATGAAAATAACAACTTGGGGGTATTTCGCGGTTAGTTACTTAAGTCTATCCTTAATTCTTGCCCAGTTAGCTATGAAATCCCCATCGTGCAGTCTGTGTTTTGCGGGGCCATTCAACCACATTCAGCCCGGCTAGCTCAGCGTAATCGATTGTTGTTAACAGTGAAAAAATAGTGCATGCAGGAAGTGCGAAAAATTCACTTGTAAATCACACGCAGATACGAACAGTGATTATCCGTTAGCCGACGAGTGCCACCTATTTTCCCGTCTAGGGATGCCCTGTGATAGAAGACTGCTACAACGGTTTTGTTTATCAATACCAGGTTAGCATAGCTAATTGCGTCTGTAACCAGGCAGACAACAGCTGTGAGGCTTGTGATGGGTTTTAGATAGCATTAGATAATCAGTCAGTCAGAATCTAATGTTTGGCCGATGATGCCGGGCCTTATCGACCCAGTATCACTCAGACTTGGTTGGGCGGTCGATACAAGCCGTCTGGCTATGCTAAAAACCGAAGAAATCCCACTTACTCTTTGTTTCACTTCTCTTGAATAACCCTGTTGACCTAAAACATGCATCTTGCTCCCTTTCTTTCGAGGTTCTTTACACTCGCACAAGCCGTGATAGTTGAAAGACTGATGGTGAGCATTGGTCAGAAGATGTAAGATAGAGTGACAGCTAACCTCTATTCATACAATCCGAGGTGTTGTGTGGTGTATGGTCTTACAAATCCACCAGTTCAGCCAGGAGATGTCGGTTAGGGGTTCAGAAGAATGATGAGTAAACCGACCCAACCAAAAAACTTTGGCCATTACATTAGTCCCCAGGGCCGTTCTGTAGGTAATTGTCCTTAAGCCTAACCCTTGAAAGCAAATGAGTCCAGGTTAATCCATTAAACCAAGGTTGATAAATCTCAGAAATTACCGGATAGGGAAGTGAAGAAAACATAATATTGAAATCAGCAAGACTAAGGGAGAACCCTGTGCATACCAGAAAAATTATACCGACCCCTCAATGTTCCTCCACTGGAAATCATTGGATTGTTATTCTTATAAATGCCCGGCATAATGACTACTTCCATTGTGCACTTTTTTACCTTTCGGCCATATAGTTCAACCGTCATCTTTGTGACCTCCGCCTGTTTCTTTTTTGGACTAGACGTTGACTCTTGATTAGTACAGATCACTATTCCACTAGATTACTCCTACAGACGGCTCCCGAAAGAAAGTACAGAAGTGGCTATAGTTTCAGCCATGCGTTGATCCTCTTGGATTTCGCGACATGCTAGTTTTAAGGACCATTATCAGCTACAGTGTTTTCCTTCTGGAGTTATTTGCTTCGCCTTGTCAGATTTCTCACCAAGCAAAGAAAATTAACTGCGGTAAAGTAGTACACCTAAATTCCTCGAAAGACTAACATTGACAGCTACTTTAACTCCCACACCCTAGAACGTAGAACGGAGCCCATCAACTGAAAGCGCTCAGTTTTCACCTCGTAGTGACGAAATGGAGGAGACTAGCCTGAGTTATTGACCTTCTTACGTTTTCCACGTTTGAATTGTCATGCCGAACGATTAGTGTTTGCCCTCACAACGGAGTCTGCCCGAGTGGGGTTATTGGCCCAAGCCGTGACCCCGGAAATTGTTCAAGAAGAAGCTTGGGTTCACTCTGGGTAACTCAATGCATTAGGCAAAATCACTGCCTCTTTAGTGTACAAGCAGTGACGCCTTTCCGAATCCTCCATTGGCGGCTCAGGTTCGCCTGATTGTTGCCGGTTTGACTACTGTTTGGTTAGTTGGTAACTTATGTCGAGCGACCTTTGTTTGTTTGGATTACTGACTAAAACAAATGAAGCTTGCTGAATCGATGACCTTGGCCTATGCTAACCTTCAGTTGTATACTATAAAATACTGAGATGACTAGCTGGCAGACTTGCAGTTGAATTCAGGTGATCACTGGCTGGTTGTGCATTTCTGTAACTTGCTGCAGGCTACTCATCGTATCCTACCACTCCCTAGTTCGAAAAACTCCTCCGTTTTCTTGTGAAAACTGTATCCTGACCGCAGTTTGATAACGCCTCGTAGCCCTTCCCTAAATGATTCCTCTCCCTCCTCTCGACCGCATCATCATGCTTCATACTGTATGAGCGATTCTCACGCTTTGTTTTTACCTCTCCTCTACTCCACAATTTGCGGCTTCGTGGGATGTTTGTACCCATACTCTCTGTTCTTCCTTCAAGTCAGGAAACCAGTGCGTGCTCTGAGTTGATCTTCAATCGCTCGGCAACGTACTCACTATTCAACGGTTTAGGAAGAATGAGTACCCCCGCAATGAGTAGCACTGTACGCCTTCTGCGACCAAACATTCTTTGGGCGGGCAGCGTCCGATGTTTGTCGTTTGAATGCTTCGTTGATCCAATAGCACGAGGTACGGGTCTTGTCCTGATTCGCAAGCCAGGGTCATTAAACGCTTTGCTGGCTGAAGTGCCTACTCTGATTTGTCATTTAATTGGCTAATCGGATCATGATCAGACACAATTTGCCCACAATGAACGGCACAAAACTGCGTAGTAGAATGAGCTTTGGTGGGGCATTTGGGCCTAGAATGATCTGTTTCAGACAGAACCACTGCAGCTTCATAACTTGAGAACTGCGATGCATATGACCCACGAAGCTATCTTTGTGAAACAGTTTATGGAAAGCTCTGTGGCCTCATTACCTTTGGTGACGTTGTAACTCTTGAACAGAGTTACCTTAGTAGAGCACAGTCCCGCGACAACCTTTTGATTTAACGAAATGACAGTCTTTTCACTTGTGGTAGACAGGAATATTTCACTCCCTATGACATGATCGTACAAAATCTTTAGCCAAGCGGCTGGATTGTCACCCATACAAGTGAGCCTGCAGCAAGCGACTGACCTTACAATATTTGAATTCTTGACCGAAAAACTGGAACGAACACCCACATTCCGTTGTAGAGTTGACAATTTTCCGTATTGCACAGGATCCAGAGGGTCAACCCTCTTAGGAGAACTTCGTACTCATTAAAGAGCATGAGTATCAAGCGTCAGTGGTAAGCAGTAGAGAAGAACCTCACTTTTGAAAGTCACTCACAATCCATGGCCAAAATAATATCATCAAACTTGATTCGAGTTTCCCAAATGCCGGAAAAGCGTCGTCACTGTTGCCAAGACTCCCGGTTCCATTGTTCATTAGTTTGGGGGTAGGTTTCGCGGGATCGAGAGAGGATTGTCCCCTGAGGCGGCAAACTCCCCGTTGAGAGTAGAAAACCCCTTTATTGTTGTGTTCCACTAAAGCCACAAGTAACACCAAACCCAAGGAAGGGTTTCAGGTTTTAGACATCATCGGATTATTGACGGGACAGACCGGAATCGTCCCCTTGTAACCAGACTTCTCTCGTAATAGGAGTTGTTTCTCAGGACTGATGACAGACAGCCACGCCGCTAGTATTACTATTTTAGTTATTGCTTTCACAGCATTATAGTTTCTGCTCCACCAAAATTAGCTAAATGTGAGCGTCTGCACTAGTAACTGACGTTGATCGCTCTCTCGGTCGGGTGGGACCACTTCATTATCGTACCAGCCGTTATCTACACACTGAACTGGTGCATTTGGGCAAAGGTCCCCCAAATATCCACAAGATTACGGCACGGGAAGTTTCAGAAATATCAGTGCTATTGTTGTGGTTGCAGCTCGCACATCTGCCATTCTTGACCGCGGCCACAAGTTATCGTCGATGTCGTTGGTGGGGAAAGACCATCATAATGGAGCCAGTCCAAAACCCTCGGTGATTTCTCGCTACTGGATTTCGAATGACGATAAACTGAGGTTCACCAAAATTTTATGAGCAGTTCTGTAATAATAATAAAAAATTTAATTCACAGTGCACTTCATTTTTAAGCTAACTCCTTCGTCGAACGACACTGGGTTGGCAAAATCCTGTGAACCTAGTTCACATACTGTGCATTCTCCTCCACTATCTGTTGCTGCGTCGAAGCTGTCGCAGGATCTTTTTTGACTTGAAGTTTGTATTTATTTTCGCAAATTGTAAAATATGGTTCTGATGCCTTTGAAGATACCCTAAAACTGGCTCAAAAAAATTTGAACACCCAAAGGCGGTTGACGAGGGTATCCGGGCTATCACTCCTTCCGGTTTACTGATTGTCACGTGTGAATAAAGCTTTCGGTGAGTGATGTTCTTGTTCAGACAACTTTCTTGTGACGAATCAGAAGGCTCGGTAGTCTCATAGTCGCGAACCTTTTCCCCTTTTGGATGGCCCTTCTTCCTGGGTCTTTCCCTAAGAGATTATTGCGATTGTCCATCAACGTTTTTCACCTAACAAGCGCTTCTATCAACAGGCTCGCAAAGTTCCACAATGTGCACTTTTTCCCCTTTCAGTATTAGACAATACCTAACTCTAGTGGACCAGTTACACCAGATGCGCCTTTGTTCACCGTGGAACAATCGTACATCCGCGCCACAAAGGCATCAGCACATTGTGACCCATCAGGTTTCGCAATATCCAAAAAGTGCCGGCCTTTGTCCAGTTTGTCAACTTTCTTAGATGACAAGCTAAATTCTTCCACGTGGTCTGTCAAAATCTCTACTGTGATAGCAATTTTCTACCACAAGTTTTTCAAGTGCTTCCATGTTCTCTTTAGCTTTAAAGTTGTTCATTTTTCTATCGATCGTGTTACTTCTCTATCGCACTGTATCACAACCGTGAGCTCTTCTCGCCCCCAAACGGGTGCGTGCGCCCGGCAATTTCGTTCCACTTTTCATTTCGCACACATTTTCCTCTCCTGACCTGTGCGAAACCAGGCATTTTTCAGCCGATCGCACCTGACATGTATCTCAAGCTGTAAAAATATGTTGACCAGAATGCCCCATTTCCTCCGCATGTTTTTAAGATGAGTGTTATCTTTAAAAGTTTATTTTTTTTAGTTGATATGTAATTTCACCGGAGACTCGTTAGGTTAGTCAGAGCACTCTAGCCGACCGAGAAAGCGGGCAAGTGGACACTAACAAAAATCACTCTCCTCATGTTTTTACCAATTCCGTTTTGAATGCACTATTAAACGGTGATTTCTGTAACGTGCCGTGAATTGGCTGTTTGTAGATAAGTCCGTTTTCTCATTGACTGCAGTCTGAAAGCGCAGGAAATACGGAACAGTGGGCACTGCTATTGGTGGAAGGGAAATCCAATCTGGTTGCTCCACCTGGTTTATGCGGATTGGCTCTTGTGGTAGGACGAATGAGATTCACAGATGCCCCATAACGCTGCGGTCCACGAGAGGCGGTCAGACGCGACGCCTGTCGTTGCACCGCACGCACCAAACGCATAACAGCAACTCAGAATATATATGCAAATTAGTATTTCATGTTAGTTCAGAATATTGAACATATAGATATAGGTGAATGAAAAAAAACTAATATATAAATAATAACAAATAAAAATATAAATGGATGGCAAATTGATAGTTAACTGTATGCATCGCACCTTGACGCAAAATGTGACTCAGGCGTAAAAGCTTGGTCCATTTTTGTTTGTGAAAAGCCTCCAAGATTAAAATAACCTGGTGACTGTGCAGTTTCGTTTCAGGATACGATGCAACCAGCACGTGATGTTAGAAGAAAGGCTCGTTATCAGTTAATATATAAAATAATAAAAAAATACAAAATAAAATTGACAGAAGGTATTTGTAACATGATGAAAAGAACAAAAGCACGATATTTAGGGATGTCACCGATGTAACACTGAATGAGTTAGCTGTTAAACGGGTGGTAGAGTTGAATTTAGTAATCTAGCTGCGACTAGCCCTGTACCCAAGGGAATGTCCCTGGAAGTATGACTAATAGGGATGCTCTAGGGCCTTTTTTGCAATCAGATGTCTGCGAAAGCATATCTCCAACAAACTAAGTCACTTCAGGAATGAAGTATTACACCTTGAATCACCATGTATTGCTCATCTACATAAAATTTAAGGAATATTCTTTGGGGTTTACGGATACTTGGTGAATTTAACGCCAGCATTCGTGTTTCAACTACGGTAGATCTCCTGTAGGTGACCGAGATTATATGAGTCAAGGCTGATAAAAGTGCTTAAGGATACACCAAACATTTTGCCTTATTGTCTTTCTCCTAAGAGGGTACTGGTACGTTCGGTTGATGGATCAATTAAAATGATGGATGGTCGCAGTACTCTTTCAGCATAGTGATCAAGCGGACCGCTGCATCGGGTTTTGTTCAAGTTCAAAAAGATATCGACATAGTCCTGCACAGCTGCATGGAGCTTAAAAACACCTTTTGAGGAAGAACTAAAGTTGTGCTACGCACATAAGTTCTGGCCTTCAAAACAGCCATTGAAATTTGTTGTTTGCTAGGTTTCCAGAAACTCGAAAAATATTTATCAGTGTTACTTTTGACAACTTTCAAAGTAAATGGAGAAGAAAGTGCCGAAAAACTAGATTGAGATAGATCTTACTGACCAACAACGATCCGGCCTGGCTTTTTTCGAAGATGTCATTTGTAGTGGTTTGAAGATCTGCTATGTATAATGAAGAGATAAGCCTTACAACATGCTCTAGGTGGCACCCAAGCATCTTGGCACTTAATCCGGTTTGTGTCGCTTGGCTGTTCACTGTGTAGCTCATTAAAGATTTGACTTGAAGCTATCACCGCTTAAGTAAAGGCCATTAGGGCGTGATGGTTGTGGAACCTCAAACGTGCTATGCAGTAATAAAGTAATGCCAAACGGTGCAAAAATAAAACCAGTGGCTGTTAATGATGAGGATTACTGGTCCTTCAAATTAGAGTTCTTGGCGTAAAGTTCACTGAGTGACTGATTCAACTACTAGAGAGTGCAACTAATCTAAAGCTATTCGCATTCAGGAAAGAAATGTTTGTCAAATCTTAATCTACCAAATCCTTGTTGACTTTCTAACAAATTCTGCCTAAAAAATCTGATTCATCTGCGTGAAGCCCAGGGGTCTCTGTGCAAACATACAATACCATATCTCCTACGTGTGTTATACGTATAGCGTTTGATTCAAATGATCTCACGCAGCTGCGCAGTGAAGTCGATTAATGTGATATTGTTCTTTCTCCTCCAAGCAGACGTAAGTCCGGTGGCAGAAAGGAACCTTGGTGCTTTACTTTTCGCACTAAATATTCAACGTATATGAAGCCTGCTAATGCCATCTTGCCGGGAGATCTCAGGACGGCATGGTTCGAAGCAAACCCCACTCAAATTGTAAGGCCATGAAGCCAATAAGGATATAGACCACTTCAAAAACAGGTCACCATTCCCTATAGATTTCAACTCCTTAAGAAGGTCACTATAAGAATTTTCTTAGAAGCCCGTTAAGTGCCATGGTAATTAGGTATAAATTATTAGCAGACACTAAGAAGAAAATGCGATTAGGAAAGTCTACGTGCAAGCTGAATGCCATGTATAAAATACATGTTGCTGAAATTAACGTCCTTGCGGCGAAAAACTCTTTCGTAACAGGGAACCAAATAAGGCACAAAAATACTGCAGACAGTAAATGTGGATGCCGCACCAGCTTGCCACATTCATTCATGGGACTGACATTTCGCGTGGAATAACAGCGGAATGTTCTAACCTGGTGGAGAGCTTGCTTCTGCATAAAGCGTCATTTTTAGGATTGTGGATGAGTCCAGGGCTGCCCAGACCTTCAGCTATCGTGACAAGGGATGCTATCACAGCAAAACAGAAGTCGAAATTTTTGAGACCGTAGGAGGCCCACATGGTCGACAGAAAACCACCATCCTGGTGCTGTTGGTGTGAGCCAGGGCGGTCGATTTTACAGATTCTTGAGTCCACTTTGAACCGTGGCAGGTTCACAGGTAACTATGAAAAAAGGATAAAAAGAGGAATCATGGGTTTCTTGGGACAGGCTACGGTCAGTGCTGAATTTATTACTTATTACAGATAGATGCCAGGCTACACAGTTACCAGCAGCTCGAAAATCTCCTGAGAGATGGGGCACACAGGCAGTGAACTCCTTAAAAAGCAGAAAAATGTTTAAGTTTTCCAAATTCCTTTTTCATAGTTTCGGAGCCTTTGCGTAGCAGGACATATCATATAGCTTACTCCCAGGCATTTATCTCTGGAGTTCCATGCGCTGCTTACTGAAAACTGCCCTATTCCCCCTTACCATCTGGTCGGTGCGGGATGGGTTATGTTAGGCGCACAGCCAGTGCGTGTAACTTATAAATCCACAGATGTTTCAAGCGCTCTCATTCAGTCAGTATTCATTCCTATCTGTCTCTACCAAAGGTGTCCAACACATGCCGTGCAATGCCTAAGCATAAAACTACATCCATGGTGCTACTTTATTTGCGGGCCATGGTCATAAAGCCACATCTTTCTACAAAAATTTAAGTTAGAGGATTCTCAGCAGATGTATTTTCCTGGATGCGACTCCCAGAATTGACATACTCATTAGTATTCAAACACCCTCCGGGCTACCTTGTAACATTTACAACAGCAAGGCACTTATACCACGGGTTTAAGAGGCAGTTTTGTAAGCTTTGGCCATCGAGTCAACCAAATCAAGGACATCAACAATGCCGTTCTACACTCCAGACCGGCCGCTGAGGTTGATTAAACCTCCAAGCATATGAGAGGGGCTGCAGTCAGAGTCAAATTGGACGCTGCCGAAATTTATTAATCCTGATCAGCTTCCTCTATTATCATTTCTGTTTGCCTCAATACCCCAACCAGAATTGATTGCAGCATCCCGGTCCTTCAGGAAGGGACCGAAGGCCCCGCGCATACTACCTGTCGCTCTTGCTTCAGTTTTCTAAAAAGCAACAACCTCTTAGTCCATGGGTGGTGATAGCTATCTCTTTTGACAGTTTATGTATGCCATGTGCCTAGTTCCCATCCCTTTATCTACCCCCTGAAACTCAATTAATCTGTGTGATGACTGTTCTCGCATTTTTTTCATTGTGGTGCACATAACTACCGCGGCTATATCGGTCCTTGATCCACCTAATGTTTTCTTTCATTGTGTAGTCTGCGGGGTATTTCCCTCATTTGTGGCACACACTCCGGTAATGACTTCTGTGCCCCCTCTGCCTTCAGGCTTCCTTGGTTTAAAATGACGTATTACTCGATCGCATGTCGGCAACCATGCAAACTGGATGCGCCAAGGCTGCGTATCGCCTCAACTAGCTACTGATCCAGTATCGCGTACTCGTCGTTCAGTTTGACAAATATGAACCCCAGACACGACTTTTAACACCAAGCCAGCTAGTCACTCTAATTCATTCTTCAGGTTCAGGCCTGATCTCGTTCTTCATGGGTTCCTCTATTCATTTCTTCGTTACCGTTTCAAAAACATTTTCGTCTTTCCCTAAGAGCCCCATCGCAGCCACTTTACGTTAGACGCTAAAGCCTGAGCCGTTCAAAACCAAGCTTTCCGGCCCATCACCCGTTTTCACTTTCCACTGCAACGCTCTGTCGCCGGTCCCTGCTCCGCAATTTGGGTTGCATATTCCAGCCTCCCATTTCCACGACTCGCATCAAGGCCAACGATTCCGCTGGCCCATCGACTCCGCGACTACCCTGGCCAATCCGCGGATCGGCAAACTTTGCAGTGTCTTCCGAGCATTTTTTCCGAGCCTTATGTTTTTTACCAGATTACTCAGGAACCGGGGCGTGGCAGTGCGATTGCGGTATGGCAGAGTCACGCCCAGTATGGCTGCTTCCCCGCACTTCCCAACCACCACATACACGATGCCACGCTCCATCTAAAGTTCCAATCTCCCGGTTCAGATACCCATACATGGACGATTGTCTTCTGCCATTTGGCCGCCTTCCTCCAATCTGCAACCTTTGCACTAATGTCTCGGATCCGCTCTGCAACGCGGGGCATTTCAGCAGCCAGATGCAAACTTGAATCACCCCGTCCATAAAATCTATGCCTTTCCCTGCATTGTCCACCCCGGTCTGTGCCTCGGAGGCAATCTATTCGGCCAGAAGACTCTTGTCACCCTTGGAGCGAGAGTGATCTATCTAATTTGGCCTCCTTTTGTGCTGTGGACGGATTACCTGCTCTTAGTCGTATTACAGTGGGCGTCCCAGTTTTTGTTTTTCGTGTAACGAACTAATAACTAAACCGTTCAAAGTCATCCATTCCTGACAGTAATTATCACTCTGCGATCAAGCTGTTGGCTTTTTGTTCCCAACCGCCTTGTACCATATGAACCTCATTATATCAACGTTCAGATTTCCACAATTGATGATATTTTATCGCGTCATGGTCACGTCTCTCTTGTTTTACTTTCGTCTTCGTTGTAGTGACACCAGCCATGGTTCGCCTAAGATGAATTAATCAAGCCTAAGTTGGCGTGTCTCCCACGGGTACGAAAATATAGCCATCTTTATCGTTATTTTTGCGGGCCGTCCCCGGTTTCGGAGCTGGAAGCATATCTTCGTTGCTTCTTACTATGTGGTACTTATTCCCGTTCAACCTATTTTACAGCATGGTTGGGTCTCCTTAACCGCACAATTCTCCTAGCTGCAAAACCTTTGCGAGTAGAATAAAAATTATCACGCCAAAATGTTGCATTTTGTTGCGTATGTGCTCAAACCAAAAACCACCCCAATCTACGTTTATTTTTCGCAGCTCACCAAACTTCATTGTCCACTGAAGCAATCATACCTGTGGCAAAAAATTCTGGTGGAACACTTTCCTAGCATCACTGGGACCCCGGGATGCTTAGATGGGGCTCAAAAGTTTTGACTGGCCTTCTGAACTCAATTGCCAGTCTCTTTTAGTCCAGCATGGCACGTCGTAGCCTTCGAAAATTCAATTTCTTTGCGCGAATACTGAGCGCCGCATGGTTGCAATGCGGTAGCGTTTACATTTTAAAACGCGCCTCTTATTGAGGATTAGTTTAATCACTGAAGTTTTAACAGGAACTCCAGAGGAGCACTTATTGTGTGCATCGAAACCCCCCAAAGCCTTTAAATTAATTCAGGTTGGGGGTTGTTGCCAGTTTTAACTTATGTGGGACTATCTGGCGTAATATAAAACTTCTTCTAACTTACTGCTCCGCGGCGTCAACCAGTGTCTGTAGGTTCTCCTTCTTTTGAGAGTATTTAAACCCATACAGCAGGCTGCATAACTTAGCTCCCAGTTTTGTGCACACTGAAGTGGTTTGACCGCTAAAACTACGGCCCTTGCTGTGGCAACAAAATGGCAGAAGCATTAAAAATGATGTACTAAGTTACCGGTCAGCCTCAACTGAGTTCTCTTTTATCCTAAATTGTCGCAACCCGATGTCTGTGACCTCAAAATATTATCCCTTAGCAAGCCGGAGACCCACCAATCAGATGCTGTGGTCCAAATTCATCGTGGAGCTTATATGTTGGGCTAGTGCTACTCAAACTACCACCCGGGAACCCAACTCAGTTGGTGTTCACACGAATTCCACGCCTCACACACAATTACTATCCATTCCGGCAAAGCAGACTTTAACCCAGGCAAACCTGGGAAAATCCGACAACGCAATAGAGATTCAGGTTGGACTAGTTAAATCAAAAAAGATGAACCACTAAAAATATAGGCACCGTAAGACGTGATCAAATGACGAGTAGGCAGACCGTGACGCAACAGAAATCAGGCCAAGTGCCAAAAGTTTCTCAGACGGAAACTAATCATACTGAAGAAATACAGGCCACAACGCAAAATGACTCAAAAGTAGCCAATGGAATTCCGAGAAAGGCGTGTTCCTATCAGCCAATCACATCCATAAATGTCACCTAGCCTTTGTCAATTATTGGAATTGAAGCAGGTAGTGAATCATTGCCTACTGATCGGAGTAAAATTATATAACCCTGTTTGGCGACGAAAATTTCGCAAACCAATTTCTAAACTCCGAGAACAGATGAATGGCCACTTGGTCAACCAACAAACCAGTGAATGTATGCAATCGGGCCCTAACTTCCGAACTCAAGCATAGCTGCGTCTGTAGCTAGTTCACGAGGATGTATGACTAACTGCCAATGATTTATCGGGAATGCGTTTTCCGGAAGGAAATCAGTCTGGACAGGAAAGTCATTCATGATGCTAAAACTGGTAGTTACTGCGACTGTTCAGGGCGCCTATCTGGAGAGTTCGGGGTGGAGTTGGGCAGGAATGCAAGCCGCCAGTTAGGTGCTACGGTGAACCACACTGAACATCAGGTATTTTACTCCTATATTGAAATCAGTTTTCATATCATCACCGGTTGATGGATTCTGAAAGCGCACATCAGCCCCACCAACGTTTGTTGGTCCATTCGTTCTAGATGCTTACACAAACGGCTACAGCTTTACTGGACCGTCAGGAAAGCCGTAAATTTGTGGCAGCGAACAGGAGACCATATGACTGGTCCTCGAGTACGAAGCCATGCGCATGTGTGCAGTATTGCTACTGGACTCCAGGTTGAAGAGCCTAAAAGGGAATGATAGTGTCAGGCCTAAAGAGCTGGTCCCGGAGAGCTGATTCATAGTGGCAAATGAGACGTGTAAATGTGGTGAGAGTGGCAATAATAGAGAACACAGAGTGACAATGTAGTGAAGATAGGTGGGCTGCACCCTTCCACTTTGGTGCTGGACACTTACGGCGAGGAAGCTTGGGTAAGTGGGGCCTACCACCGGAGAATAGTTAAGAAATCACTTTGGGAAGGATCGGATACCTTTTTGCTTGAGAGTCTGAGGGAATTTCCGTGAACGGCTTCAACCATGTGTGTTTCACCTAAAACGTATCACACCGTAGAAGGTTCCATGTGAACGGGTAATGCCGTTTTGTTAAGCAATCCCGGCTGCATGCACAGGGAGTGTTTTTATAAGAGCGACGTAGTTTTCATGTGCGCTGAGGCAAAAGTTCTGAAACCAAAAATACCGTAGCCTCGCGGTCTGTGGTATTTGGCTAAAGAGCGGGACAAAAGTTCTATCCTAAGCTGGATCGGAGGGTTAAGAAGGAATACAGTGTTTTTTGACATAGCGTGAGATATTTACAAACCCACTTTTATTGCGGTTCAACCATGGGGGACGCACAGACCCTCGATATTCTAGAAGGAATCGGCCTGGCATCCAGAAGCCTTGTACACATCTGGGTTGGGGAAGGTGGGCCTCAATAAACTGTCCACTTATATGGTCACCTTAAAACAGCGGCATGACGTCGGAGCCAGAGAAGGATTGGTGGTGATCCGCACTCTCGAATCCTATTCTTAAATCTCGTATAGAAAAGCCGCAACCATATATTCAAAGGACAGTGGTCGCGAGGATGGGCACAAGCATTCGAAGGGTATACGTAGGGCCTTTTGACGGGTGGCGGGAAAATAGTTTAACGCAGATGGCTTAGAAAATTTGTAAACAGCCGCTCGGCGAGCAAGCGGAGCAGTGAATCATGTTTTTTATCATCAGGAGACGGCAGAACCCAGTAACCTCATGACAGAAAGGCGCAGAGAGAATCTGAAGCAAATCAGGAATGATGTAAGTCCCCGAGTTGATCATTCATGCGAGCCACTTGCGAAGCATCAGTCTGGAATGAAACCTGAGGACAAGAGGTACGGAAAATTTCGAGCACTTAACCATCTCCAGCAACTAATAAGCGGTGAGTGACATGTTATATCGAGGCAAAGTTAACACGGTCAGGGGAGTTATTATATCCTAATGAGGATGTGCTTTTACAGGAGGACCATATTAAACTTGCGGGAAAAGAATGCGGTTGAAAAAGCCACAAGCAGTAGGATAGAGAAGCCTTTTATTGATGCAAAGCTTCCTCATAAGCACGCAAGGGATATCCGCAAGGTTATTTGAAGGTGCTCCGAATGAGTGGCAACGATCTGCTTCAAGTGGATAATGACCTGTTATGCATTGCTGCAAGAGATCCAGAAGCAAACGATGGGGGGAACAGTGGCTACTGTAAGTGTGTGCAAGAGTGGCTATCCAGGACGGGGTTTTGTACGTTCCCTACAAGTTGGGAAATAAACCTATCATTATTATAAAGGGTCTCACCATGACTTCGGTTGTAGATACCAGCAATTCTGGATCGGAGGATGTTTGGAATTTGTACAGGGAGCCAGGCGGCCTATGCGTGAATAGGGGACGTTTGCTTTGGCATGGGGAAGTGCTTGGGCGGAACCTTGGGGTGTAAGTGAGGACGGTGTCGGAGGTTTGTAAGCTTAACGGTGAATGCTTTGCCCTACGCTACGGTTTTATGTACCGAAAAACAACCATGCTCCATTCATGATCGGAAAGGGCCGAAAAAGGACCACTGGATACTCACTCCATACAAGCAACCGAAATGAGGCCAAAATGGTCCGATGATACTCAACAACGGAAGACATTTGTAAATCCATGAACCGAACAACGTGGCGCAAAATAAGTACCCAGATTTTGGTATATATTTTGTAGTGGTCTGGGTACCCAAAAAGCTACTTTAGGAGTGTGTGGCAAAGAAATAAATATAATTACTCTGAATTGAGTACACACTAATAAAAAAGGTCGAGTGGAACAGACTCACTAAGAATTGTTCTCTTTAAAATAGTTCGTCGTTGGCCCAGGTCAGTGAATAAATAATAATCCAATCGTGGATGTCCAGGGGTCTTCTTTCCGGGAAGCTCTCACATACGATAAACTCCGAAGACAGTCTGAAATGTTTTGATACCAGAGTTAGCTCGTCAAAATTATGCGAAGACTTGGGGTTAGGCGCGGCAACTAGCCGTGCAACAGACGCAGAAGTCTCCTGTGACTTACCCGATGAATAACCCCGAATGGGCAAAAAACGCCTCTGCATTCAGTTGGTCTGTAGATTGTGTGTTTTGTACCTTTTTTTTGCTTTCATCATAACGTTACGTATTTCATCAATTCCATAAAAGTTTTTATGGTTTTGCGTATTCAAACAAAAAACGTTTATGGAATTGATGAACTACGTAAGGTTATAATGAAATCAAAAGAAAGGTACAAGACACAATCTACAGACCAACTGAATGCAGAGGCGTTTTTTGCCCATTCGGGGTTATTCACCGGGTAAGCCGCAGGAGTCTTCTGCGTCTGTTGCATGGCTAGTTGCCGCGCCTAACCCCACGTCTTCTTATAATTTTGATGAGCTCGTTTCTAAACCGTGTGTAGTCATTCGGGAGCTAATGGATTTGAGCGTACAAAGGGCCTCGGTTTGGGACTGCCTCCAAACTCACGCGGTCAAACACATCATTTCTGGGCAGACTAGGTGCTCGGCATGGTTCTTCAATCTTTAAACTCTTTAAAAGGGTTGACGCCAAGTGGGAGAACGGGAGCGAACAGCATACCTATAGATATGAAGATGGAAGTGCCACCTGGTCAAACTTCAGGCTTTGTGGGTAAAAGTTATGGAGGTGCTTCTTTGCGTCAGCCGTCGGTAAGGGAGTAAAGCGTACCAGTCAGTCACAGCCAGCGCAGTTTGCCCCACTTAACAAACCTGTTACATTTCCTTAACCCGGCAGCAAGATACCTGAAAGAGTGCGCCACTCTGAATTCCAGCTGTTCTTTAGTACGTCATGCGCTCCAAGTTTCACTGCTAGAGCGTAGGATATCGGCTACTTAATCTTACTGTGCACCTAGAAGCTCTCAAGAGAACGAACGCTTCAGGTCTTGTATGGGTAAATCTTACTGCACGCGGTCGAAGCGAGTGGCGGAGTCCCACAGTGGCTATCGCTGAGATATTGGTTGCTTGCTAGTCTACTTCATTAATCCAGATATTCTGATGGGAGTCGAATTTTGGCAGACCATGTAAAACTTCCATACAAGGACTTCCAGCACACAACACAGTCTCGTCAATGCGTCACTATTTCAGACTGTATCCCAATTAAGGCTGGTAATCACGGCAATTATTGTGGCCGGCAGTTTTGTGGAAAAAGTAGTTATCCAATCTGTAAGAATCTTTGCAGTTACGATTACCAGATGTTAAGCGACGTGTACGGTTCAGAATACGGATATGTAGAAGGATGCCACATGACAGTTTGTCGTGGGGGCTCCTTGGCTGAACAATGCTCCTAGCTGCAAAACCTTTGCGAGTGGAATAAAAATTATCCCGCCGAGATGTTCCATTTTGCTGCGTTTGTGCTCAAACCAAAAATCCGTTCTAGCCTACCTTCATATTTTCGCAGCTCACCAAGTTTCATTGTCCACTGAAGCCGTCGTACCTCTGGCGGAAAAATTATGGTGGAATAATTTCCTAGCATCTCTGGGCCCCCGAAATGCACAGATGGGGCCTAAAAGTTTGAACTGGTATTCCGAATTCAACTGCCTGTCTGTTTTAGTCCATCAGGGACACGTCGTAACTTTCGAAAATTCAATTCAACGAAAGACACTTCATCGATCAGGTGACAATTAACGCTTCACTGGGACATGGTGACCACTGTGTGCTGACCGTTGATTTCATCTGCTGCTGAGCCACAAATCCCGAACCTCAAACGTGGACTCGAAACTTCTGCCGTGCAGACTTTTCAGGAATGCGCATCTTTCTCGAACACGTTAAAATGGGACCAGCCTCAGTAGAAGACTTATACAGGACCATTGTCCAGAAAGTTCACGAGGCTGA
>SJOL01009667.1:0-33785 GCA_004794785.1 Opisthorchis felineus | reverse complement strand
TACTGCCCTGCGCTGAGAACTTAAAGAGCAGTGCTACACCCTTTTTTCGCTTGTGCCTTTCAGGTGAACGACAACCCCAGAACGACAAGAACACAACCGACCCGGGAAAATTGGGCAAAAGCCTTGATCCTGTGTATCAATCCGTGAATCCGTGAATTCCATGGTGCGAATACTGAGCGCCCTTGTCGTGCATTTGGGCGTCGGTTAAGGCCAAATCTCGGCATCGTTGAATCCATTCATCTATAATGCACACATACTCAGACCACGACACGCAGGCGTGGATGCCAGCATAGCACACAAAGTGTATGTGAACCACCGATTTCTACAGGTTTTCTGAAGAGACCTGGGTGATGACTGTTCCTGTCTCACGTCCCGAGTCCTGCAGTCGAG
The DNA here is from genome assembly GCA_004794785.1 of Opisthorchis felineus. Classification (NCBI taxonomy): domain Eukaryota; kingdom Metazoa; phylum Platyhelminthes; class Trematoda; order Opisthorchiida; family Opisthorchiidae; genus Opisthorchis; species Opisthorchis felineus. Next base: position 33,395 of record SJOL01009667.1, on the reverse strand, counting down.
TTCAGCCCAAACACTTGAACTGAAGTAACTGATGGCCTTGACAATCGTGTAAATAGTGCGTATTTAAAAACCGCGGCGCTCCGGATAAATGGTCATTGTCTCATATTAGTCCTCCATTACGGGTAACCAAATATTTTCCATCCGTCTCATTGAATTCTTAAAATGGCAGCATGCTTTTACCCCCTTCTTTGTTCAATAACTTACCAAGAACAGTCGCAAGTTTTCTAGATACACATGCATTGAATATTTTCATATGGATGTTGGTGATAAACACAATTCCCGGTAGGCTCTGTCGTAGTGTTTTACTTCATTTTCAGCTTCAAGAGGCTGGGAGAGAGAAGTGACCCCAGATGTCTCCATTTTGGACGAGACACCGTCAGCCTATACCGGTCGTGTTATCACGTATCCTAACAAGACTGTAGAGACCAGAGGATTTCCCGGAGAGAAAATCGTGATGCAATGTAATGTGTTTAACATGCCAAGAGATGCGAGGGTTTGTGCACCGAATGAATACACTTTACAGAACGATACTTAGATCATTTGGAGAAGAGAAAGTTTTCAAGGTGGACATATAGCGGAAGTAATAAATGATGGTTTGATGTCCCGAGATATGTCAAGGTGGAAGATTGGACAGGGAAAACAACAAGATTCAGTAAGGTACATGCGTGTTAGGCTGGTCTTCATAATTCCTATGGATGTCCTTCTTACTCTGGTACACAGGACAAAGAGGAAAACGGTGCCAATAGGCCGTTTCTCTATCACACGTATTGTAGGCGCATAATCCTATTCTGGATGGCACATTACCTACATGCCTCAATCAGACAACTACTGGAGGCAGATTGTGAGTACGAACTGAGGATCACCCGCCGAGGCAAACAGTTAAAATTTTGAGAAAATGTTCCACCATTGAAAAATAATGGATCAGAACAGCTGAAGAGCATAACATAAATAGTTAAAATGTGGAGAAACTGCACGATAAAACAGGCTCAGGTTGCTAGGTAAAGGGACGATGGATCTCATGACTATGAGACTCCCAAGTCATAAATTTGGCTGCGGTAATCATCACCAAAGTTTAAGTTCAGATGCGTGACAACGATGGATGCACGTCCATTCTTCTCAGCGCTACCGGTGTTTGAGCGACTTTTATCACTGTCGTACTTACCCTAGAATTTGATTTAACCGTTGACGGCAGGCATCGCTGTTATACTAGAAGACCTGGATAAGAAGCTGTTTAAACCCACACCGAGTTGCCCCTCCTGTGCCTGTCAGTGGGAGTGAATTTAATGTATGACGTTCTCTATTTAGGTGTTAGCCTGTCCATCAGTCCTAGGAACATCCGAATTCAGAGTATGGCCTGAAAACCTACAAACTACTGGTGGTTCTAGTGAATTGACCAGATGGCTGTTGATCCTTTCACTCAGCTTGACAATTTGTTTGCACATGCTCTGCCACCAGTCAGGGAGATATAATCAGTGAGTGGATGGGCATGTTCAAAATGTATGAGTCAAAAAGTAATAGGTGCTTTATGGAATATTCGAAAACTCTTTGGATAATCAGGGTTTCATGATGTAACTGGTCAGTTACACTAGCGGGGTCAAACAAATTCATATCTGTCGGCTCACATCTGGTCGGTATGCAAACGTTCCGTGCAGCTAGTGGCTTGATGCTAGCATAACTATCACAAACAGAACAGTGGGGCAAAGCTGCAACCGCTTTTGCCATTTAACACTGGGTTTTATTGAGTTATTTGCAAAGTTTGTTAAGCTTGAGATTTTCTTGTCCCGCTACATTTAGCGGTGGTTGGGTTGAATGACGCTCAGTTGACTGGCAAAGTGCAGACTGACTAGATTAGTGATATACGTTGTACTACCAGGCATATCCATCAGGACAGCTATGGAGAGCTTGCGTTTTAGTAAGACACCATCTGCTTCTTTCAGCTTCAAGTTTAATTCTGTTTACTTTTGTGATTAGAGGATAGATTTCCTTCCTTCTTGGTTTGTTGACATGCTTGTAAAAGATCTGCCGACTGTATGTAAACTGAGTAGCGGAAGATGCGTGCCAGGTCTGTTCATATCTGCAGACAAGAGCGGCGCAATGTAACTGGTCTAGGTTGATGTACCAAGGCGATTCCTTGTCTTGCCATCCATTTCTTGCCTGCCTTCGGGTGCGTTTTTTTGGGTCTCGTATAGGCTTGCACAGTTTTAGCGACTTGGTTTTCGTTAACATCCCAGAGCTTTGTTATGCTCCAGCATGCTTCGCTCGCCGGAAGGTCTGTATAGTGGGTGAGAGGTTTTGGCACGCACCAGGCTTTGTAGGGTTGACGGGTTGGTTGTTGCAGGGGTGCAAAGACAGTTATTGCCCCCTCACTTGCATGGGTTTCATGAAGGAATTCTAGAACAGCTACTCTCACTGCGCCCCAGAGGCACCTGGTGAGTATGTGTTTTGATCATTAGTTCTTTGTCGGCTTAAACAGATACAGAGAGGACGGGGTAGCAAAGTCATGGCAACGGATATTAAGTACACGTATGTGCGCAAAGAGACCGGATGGAGAGGATTTTTGAGCTGTTCCTCGAAAAGGATAAACTATTCGAGCTGAAATGCCGTCAACGGATGTAAATCCTTAGTGAATATGATGAATAACAGTATCGCTATAAGCTTAAAGTCGTTTGTCATCGTGCCGCTAGAGGGATGGTAAATGACTGCCGCTGTACAGGTGTTGTTGTGGGCTAGTGAAGAACGACAGAACAATGTGTCTCTTATTCAAAGTTTGAGGTGCCCGGGTCATTTGTAGATAAGGCCGTTGCGGTAGCGAAGAGATATCCCATCACATACTGTCCATATTTCCAGATGTGCGATCTTTCTGTATAAGTCCTGAATATCAATGTTTAGCTAGATTTTGAATAAGGCCAATAAGTCTCAGATCGTTTCATTGCATCTGTGCCGTGGTTTCGCATCTTCACTTTGTAAACCACCGTAATTTGAGTAACAGCGGAGAGAAAACGAAAATAAGGAAATATTGAGAAACTGAAACTGTCAGAGTGATAAGTTTTTGCACAGACAGCAGCTGCTTGTTTTTTAGTTTGGACCGGTTATGTGAATTTTAAGTTGTGCGCCGGCTAGCGGTAGTAGTGAATTCGGAAAATTTTCTGAAAGGTAGCACAAACCCTCAATCCCTGAGCGTAGTTCGGGAGGGGCAAATTATTGGTGGTCCCGCCGTGCTTCAAGCACTGACGGAATCATGTCCGTAGATATCATACCTCCCTTCACAATTCATTGTCTGTTTATTTGTATCGGATTATCATGATATTAGTTCTCCCTTTACTAATTCTTTGGGATTTTGATGGAATGGAGCCTGTATTCGTCTGAGTGCGTTTGTAAGTGCTTTTAAAAGTGCATTCATAGAAAGGAATAACTATTCTTCAGTCAATGAGACTAAATATGGAGAGCTTGGTGCGTTAGTTGGCTGTTGATTGGGCGACAGTTGGTCTGCCTGACAAACCTGACAACTGGTTTTCAAACGTTTGGTCAGCATATGAGGAGACATCGTCAGTACACAGTTGGTTGGGTTGTTAGTTTGCTGTATTGTTGACCATTACAGCTTCTGTAGGAACCCGTCCTCTGTAGCTGCAAAGACCGTGTTGTAATAATGTAGACTGGTTAAACTTCACTCCATAATCATTCATCAGTGCACAAACATCAATTCTGAGTCAATTTTTGATTTATCCTTTTGCATTTCTGAATCTTGCAATGACTTTTACGTCCCCCCACATCCAGTTTCAAATATCTTGCTATCTGATCAACATAACCAGCGTCATAGTCGCTGAGCTGCCGTCAAGTGCGCACTGATGATGTCTCCTCGACCGGAGACGAAGCACTTTTAAGCCAATTGCCAAGTTGGACAAACAGATCGACGGTCATCTGATCAACCACTAGTAAACACACCCGGGCTAACAATATTTCGATACACTGGCAAGTCACTGACTGTGACCTTGGGAAACCCCAGTCCAACAACGGACTTGGCGGGTTTGGAAAATAAGCTCCCTCGACATGAACATCGGTGTCTGAAACAAAAGATCAAGAGAACAACCAATGGAAAGCATGGATAAGATTATAACGAGGGTGTACTTCTGCTTTTTCTCAATCCACACAAGCACTCTGCGCCCACCGGGACTATGCTTACGTCTATCACAGTAACTTGACTCTCTAGAACAAGGATTAGATCAGGTATGATGGAAGACACCGAAGTGGGTGCTCTCGCCTCATCAAAGATGGCGTATCCCAAACGAAAGAGACGGTTTTCGAGTTTCCTTGCAACCCAATTGTGACGGGCACACTGAGTACCGTGCATGACCACATGCTTTCAGGACTGCTGAATATGCACCAAACTCTCCAGTTGATCACAGTTTCCACCACAAAAGATGGTCTGGTAACCCTGACCATGCCAAAAGCATTCGACTCTCGTCCTAAGCAGGTTGCACCAGAGTTGAAAACCTCCAATGAATACTCGAGAAAAAATGCACTATGGAAACTCACGGCACCGGTTTTAGAGGGGCGAAGCCACCAACTCTCGAAAAGCGCGACCATCTTCGCTGCTTTGCGGTTAATCGCCCCAAGTAATCATCGTTTCTTGGAGTCTGCGCACAAGGTTTGGACTCGGATCGATAAGCTGAGATCCTAAACAACTCTACCAAATGCTGGATCATTAACCACTTTGAGTATTGCTCGCAAACTGCTTTGATGGAAGCTTTTCTACACGCTCATTGATTGAAATAATTGAACTCAGACTTGGGATACCAAATCCCCTATGTTGTTTACTGGCGTAAATCTAGTTGACTTAGTTGTCTTTTGGTTGTTGGTCTGTTCGCCGAGCTTGGTAGTTGGATTGCAAACGTTTCATTACCAACTGAGGTGACAGCGTCAGTGCGGGGTTGAGTTGTCGCCTTTATTAGTGATTAAACGTTTTCAATCCAACTACCAAGCTCGGCGAACGGATCAACAACGAGCAGCACACCCGAGCTACCCATATTTAGCAACATTGGGTTGTTTTTTATCGGACGTAGCCAGTCCAGCGTTTTTATGGTGTTTTGGTGAACTTGGCCGAGCGCGATCAGACGTGTCAGTCTTCATATCAAGTACTTCCTTGTGATATCTGTTCTTCGATCCTTCCATGGAGCATGCGTCACTTCGTCGAGTAGTTTCAGCAACTGCTGTTTGTGGCTGCATCTTTCTTTTCTGTCAGAATTAAAGCAGACGCCAGGATGTCACTTTGCTCACCTGGTCGAGAGAAGTGATAAGTTCCTCAACGAGGCAATAGGGTTCGACTGAGAGTGCGGTCACCAGTCCCCTCTGTCCTCCAAAATTACTACTGCCTTGGTGTTTTGGGCGCTTATCCTCAAACCGGATCTTCCCAGCTTGACCCCAGCAGCTTCAAGCTTCTTCTCAGGGCAAGCTGACTTCCTGCACGCATGACCTGGTCGTCCGCAAAGGCAAAACTATCCATTAAGGTCTCATGGACCTGTTATCTTTGTTGCAGTAACGAAAACCCACGAGCCTCATCTACCTTCATGAACAATATTGTGTGAAGTGGATTTCTTTGCCCTAAACATATGCGTTAGTCAACCTCCGAATTTGAGAAAACTGCTACATCATTTCAATAGGACTATACAGTGTATCAAACTAGAGGTTACGGTGCTTGTAACGCCTTGACCGATCTGTAAATTGTATCACGCGAAACCAAATCGGAGGCTTCCGGGATGTCAACAAACGCCAAACTGAGGTTAGCAGCAGTCGATGAAGAGCGATAAGGCAGTGTGTAACAGCAAGGCAGCTTTCGAGCTATTGCTTCGATGTAGAAAAGCAAACTGGAGTAAATAATCACAATCTAAGGCTCCGGCAATTAGTAAGCACTTTGTGAAAGCATAGAACAAGAACAATAGACACGGAAGTCGGTCTCAGTTGGTTCCGTGACGTCGGATTTGGAACCTTCGGAACTAGGATCTCGACGTAAATGCAGTGGGAAACCTCCAGAAAATAATGGTAAGTTGAAAGACCTAGCGACATCGTTTTCGTTGAACCGGCGAAGCATCCTGGGCGTGAGCTTGTCCAAACCTGAGGATGAATTGCCCATTAAACGAATCGTACGGCCGACTCCTTCACCTGTATCTGGGTCAGATGGTAGCACTGCACGACTTGGCAGGTCATTCACATGTTCTGGAGCACAGCACACCTTTTTCCAGTAGTGTTCAGCGTCCAAAGGTAGGCCGCATTTTTCTTTGTGTAGTTCCTTCTTCTACCCTTTTAGTACAGCAGACGCCACATCTTTCCGTCTTTGGTGGTATACTGTCTGGATGGTGGCGCAGATGTCTCAGTGGATATGCTTTTGGTTGGCCGACACACAGTGGACTTGCTGACAACAATGCCGGGGAATAGACTCCCACGCGTGTGAGAATGTCCTGGAAACGTGGAGGTCCAGAAGCGACAGGACTTGATTCAGTGTCATGGAGCCAGATTTCAACCCTCAAACAAGGGCCAGAATGTCAACACCAGTGGGCAAACTGTTAGAGTTGGATTCCAAGTGTGATGCGATGTAATCCATGTTTTACATGAACCGGGTTGTATAGGGTTCGCAGTCGGACGAGGTCTTTGAGCGGTGGTCTGGTCAGGGCTTGCCAGTTGAGCAAACGTAACCTGGTTCTGACAGTGACAGCCGATCGACCAGGTAAATATTGCCCCAGCCTCATGACCAGTGCGGTGTGCGTGTCACAAGACGAATATATCCCATCAGCGAGGCGCTTTCGTGACTGTGACTATTGCTGGGACCAGTGGACACTCCGCCAAACTTATCTTCACTATGCTGAGTGGTGTGTTCGTGTCAGCGCTTTTATCTGGCCAGTACATATAGTCACAGGCTGTATTTCTGAAAAGATTTATGTCGTTTAGCTTTGCCAATACTAACCAAGGAACTCTTGTCACTCTTATCCGTCCTGAAACAACGCTCAGGTTGCCCAATCCTTTTTGCCTTTCAGAACTGTGAAAAATGACCCCATGAAAATAAATCAAAATCCATAGGTGTAACTACCTTACCTCCTCGGTGTTTTGACGAAATTTAGCATTTTTGGTTGTGTAAACATGGCTGCGAGGTTCATGCTCTTTCCTCCTTAGCGCGCTGATTCCGGTAAGTGAGGGTCAGTGGACTCGAGTTTCTCCCTTGTTGCAAGACGTTAGCAGTACATATCCTAGACCACGCTGTGATTTGAACTGCTGTCGTGAAAGTAGAGTGTGTTACCAACATTCCATCAGTACACACTGCACGCAACCATCACGTGTTCACGCGCAAACGACATGACTGATTCGCTCGGCTTCTCAAACAGCGACACAGCAGTCATCTTGGTTCTTCGACCATCTGGTCCGTCTGTCAGGACTTTCGAGTCTGGTGGCTTTCCAGACTCTTGAAAATTGTTGAGCACGTCAGTTCACGTACTAATGAGCGGTAGTGCTTTAAAACCCGCCAGTCTTGTCAGAGGTCCGATGTTCAAACAACGGCGTGTCCAACGAAATGCACCACTGATGAGTTCTTATTAGGGTGGAAATCGAGCTCAGTGCATCCGTCGTTCATTTTGTGCTGTAAAGAACAGTAACAAGGAGAACCACACAATAGATAACAATTTGGTTACAAAAAAGACTTAGTTTTTGCATCCGTTGAAAATTACTTATCAATCGAACCATTGTCTCAAGTCACGGAACGCCGTACCTACCCTGAGGCCTCTGAAGATGACCATTAGCCATTCACGTGTACAATACATACAAAGTGATATCTACCTGTGTTTTTGCCTATTTGTGGGTTTTTTTCACCCGTAAGGTGAAAATTTGAGCTGGTCTCGCCTGATATAAACAATGGAACAGAAGCTCTTCTGTGTTAGCCAATTTTTATGACAACTTTTTTGTACGACCGCAGAAGGAAATGGCTAAATAAAGGATATCTTCCTTCCATCTCTTAGACTATCATAGGTAGTTGACCTTGAAGCCCAACCTTGAAGTTCCTGGCAATGTTTGTACTGTTGAACGTATAATATGAAAACAACTTTCAGCCGTAACACTCCCTCGGCGCCTAGCTACCATGCCACCCATGGAAACACGATGGTCAGGATAATGCCAGGCTGTCCATGACCTAGACAGGAGCAATCGAGATGCCTGTCTTAACCACTGAGCTGCCTCGTCCTCCTGAGATTCTGCCTAACCTAGTGACGGATTGCCCGCCCTCGCTCATTTGTAAACGATCTGCGCTGGAGTTTTGGCTCTGAAGAAAGTAGGGGAACTGAACAACAAGTTCAACTGTGCAGCAGTTGGGGTTTGTTTCAACGAAAGATACTGGCACTACTTAATTCCAAACATTTTCTGGAATAATTGTGTACGTCTGTATTCAAACAGTTTCAAAAACTCAATAAGTTTCTACCTATTCCTTTGCTGTGCTTTTTGGACGCGATAGCAGAAATGGATTTTTGCTGGTAATTGCAATCCTTAGAAAGTCCCCACTCGATTAACTCATAAGCCAAACCCAAGCAAGCTTTTTCCAAGAGGCAACGCTGGAACGTCGTCAGGTGACAGTGAGTCAACTGCTACCAACCTTCCGTGGTGAGATGCGTAGGTAAGCAAGAGGGTGTTCCGCGGTTTTCTCCTCCTCGTGGGTCACTTGTTACCTTTCCTTCTTCGGGAAAGCGGCTTGCGAATGCGTGTTCAAGAACGTTGCGGCGCTTTTGTCCACCATTCGGAAGACAATCGTTAGTCATAGGGCGTGAGAAAGACAGATAGTTAGGATGCCATGAAAAAAGGTCTCGAAAGACTCCGTTCGTGGGGATAAGTGGTGCCCACGAGATTCTCGATAACTGCAAACAACCATCGATTTTCCTGCAAGAATATCAAAATCACTTCTGGGTTAGGAGTTAGTTATTTGATGCGGATGTATGATGTTCTGTTCAAGTCTTTGGTATTCAAGCTGGGCTGGCATTCGTTTCCCGATTGGCTTGTCACGTCAACTACGCCAAATGATGTCGCGCACAATGGGTAATGTCACATGCGGCTTGCGCTGGTCCGCATATGCATCCACCTAAACGGCTTGTACACGGTGTTAACCCAAAGGAACGAACAAGATCGGATGGCAAACTGGAAGAGGAAGTTCTAATGCTATCAGCTTGCCCAACTGTTGTTCCATAGTTCTCAAATGGAGTTTGGACAGCCAAATGTTTGAGATATACAGCTTGTACAAAAGACAGCCTTGTGGACCGAACCACTCATGAGACATGCCACTGGCTCACACACATGGCTAGCTAGAGCCAGGTTCTATTTATCTTGGGCAGTATAACGGTGGTCACGAATGGTTTGTTTCCTGCACCGCTACAGGCTTAACAAACCGAGATTTGTTATGCGTACATGGAACCCAAAAACTAAGTTCATTCAAAGTGAATACCAGAGAATACAATACAGTACAACGAAATACGGTACTATCCAGTACAATGCAATACAATACCATCAATTTAATAAGGTGCATACCAAGCGCATATGAGGTGGCAGCAAAAAATCAGACAACCCTGAAACCCGAACCGGAAGCTTTAAGTGATGAAACTACTTAAGTCTCCCACTCATCAGGACGACGGCGAGGGCTGCCAAAAACTTGATTCAATATTCACAGTGCTACACTAAATACCATACTCGCAAAATACTTTGATATTGTCTAGAATACACATGAGTGTGAAAAATACACAAAGTAGAGTGGCGCGTTTTTCTGGACGGAGATCACCGTTTGTAAGTTTATTAAAAACGCTTCGACAGCCTACATCCGCTTTTGCCCATCAGGTAGACACAACCCAGGAGTTTCCGTCAACCTTGTGTTCTTCTGGAACACCGAATCGTGCGCAATCTACTCGTCTGGAAACTAAGCTGGTTTCAGAACGGTGCACATTGGTGGTAAAATATTATTCATCGGACGTTGCGAATGGATTCGTACACTGCTAAACTGCGCTGTATTTTTCCTCGTTGCTTGGATTTTACCCATCACCATACCTAGCATAAGCAACCACACAATAGCGGATCTCTAACATCATTCCAAATATCCGCTACTTGTTTTTATCCAGTAATATGCAGTGAAAGCGTAATTCGTAATGCTCGATTGATATGCCTTTTGTAATTGTTCTGGCCATTCGTCGCACACGCACACCGTGTACGTTGTCGAAACTGCTCGCTACAGCGAGCGGCTCACAGACCTGCGATCGGGCCTTTAGAATCGAATCACAGACTCATCGATTTTGGCGGTTTAATAGGTTCAAACACGATCAGTATGCTGCAGCGTCCCTACCCGCCGAAGCAAACGCCTGATGCAATTAGTATGCATGCAGAGTGTTGGTTTAGGTGCCGAATAACGGACAACGAAGAGCAGCTGTTATCTGATGCGCACAGGCACCATTTGAGCATGATCTTAGAAACGAAGACGATCAGAATACTTATAGCTCCTTACATTGTGTGATATACTGCCTGCTTTTGTTCGAATCATTAGGCCGCCCAGAGTGGCACTTAAACTGACCCATATTAGAATGAGTATCCCAAAAGTTTGCCCCATTTCCTACCGGTGTGAATCAGACTTGATTTTGAATAGCATAGCATCTCTAACATAGAGTCTAATCTTTCAGACTGGAAATTTTATCACTGGATGAGACCTACGAGGGATTGTACACGTGCGAGTGTCAATATACTGGATCGGTAGAACCAGCACGCATCCAACGGATCCTTCGTGTATTTGGTGAGTTTACAATTTTTTCACGGGCAAAAATGAAAAATGCGGACACGTTAATTCACTCCCTTCAAATATAGATATCGCTCCCACCCAAAAGAAACCATTTTATTTCAGCCTCACCAATTTAACGACTAAATTGCTGCACGAAGTACCACTCACCCCCAACAAAAGGGTAACCCAAAATTTTTAGCCATTCTGGCCCAACTACGTCCTACTTCTCTCCATAACTCAAAAGAACGCCGGCAGTGCTAGACATAGCGGCCAACTTTTGTTTAGCTGTGCTAATTTTAGGATGTCTAGGCCCCATCAAATGCTTGTTTCTGATAATGAGATAAATTACCCTAAACGAAGGTCATCCGGTTCGTACTACAAACTGTAGTGTATCACTGGTGGCTGGTAATATATTATACCTATATTATGTTATATATATATATATATATATATATATATATTATACCTATATTATACCTAATCTAGTAAAAGATAACAACAAAACTCAAAAGCAGTGATGAAGTTAACCGCCCGATGAGAGCTCACTCGTGTGGCTCAGTCAGAAAGACTGCATGAGACATCTGTCAGCCGATGGAAGGATTGCAATGTTATTGGAAAATACCTAATCTAGTAGGTTCTTCACTTGTTTCATTGTGTACATCTCAGAGTGCAGATCAATGGCGCACAGCATCCAGTAGTTAGGGAAGACAATCTCAACGTCTACAATAGTTAGTTGTTTTTTCTAGCCAACTAGAAGGCACATATTCCAGCGGTCTTTTGAAGTGCCTCTTCGTGAATCTCATCTTTCATGACATCATAGTTTACTCTTGCCGCTGAACTTGCGAGTCTGGTGTAAATTCTACAGAGATAAATGTCTCCAACTCTATTATAGTCAAAGACTAGGTCCGCTTATCATTTTCAGACAGTCAGGCTCTCTGCTTCAATATCAGCAGGCCAAGGTTGATCAGGTTCTAGTAGTTTGATAATACTGTGCTGCAAAATGATGTACACATCTCAGTTAACTAGAGTTGACCTTAAAATCATTTCAAATAACGTAAAATTGATTATTCTGGCCCCAGATACCGCCCAAACCTGCATCATACCACGCAGGCATGATCCGTTCTATGACAGCTGCTTTCAAGCAATTCATGCGTGATCATGATTCGGATTAGGTTGATAACTGTACTGTCAGGTTGGTCCTCAGGTGAGCCGCATCTTCATGTTAACTACAACTCGGTTGGTGTAGTAATCCACACGTGCGAAAATTTTAAGATACCGACAATTCAAACTGGCTTTATACAGTTCAGTCCCTCAACAAACGAAAAGCCACACTGCGGAGGTCCATCACCCTACTCCGGACAAAGGATGACGTGAAAACTGATCGGCAATAAAGAAATCGATGTCTAACATCACACCACAGGTCGTACTCTTTACGCGAAAAAAACAGTCCAAAGATAATGGAACAAACAGCCCAAAGGTATCTGCAACAAGAAACGGCGAAAGCAGCCGCTTGATCGCACAGTACATGCCACAGTCAGTCGGTGTTCGCGAGAAATAGGCTTTCTGACCTCAAGCAGTATCCCGTTCTCACTTCCGTTTGTGACATCATTCTATTCAGGCACAATGAAGTGCAAACTGGAACAGCGAATTTCGTGAAAAATTGACGGATACAAAACTCCGTGTCTGTTCGATCCTTCGAATGGATACACGCCACGAAAAGTAGACTAGTCTTACCGGATCCAAAGCCTGGCTCATTTTGGGAGGATTGCTGTACACCTCTGCACCCTTGCATGTTTCGCTTCTTTTATATGGCCCCCTTGGATCAGAGGTCAGACTAGATCAACTTCCTTGTCCGAACTCACGATGAGCACTGTGCAGTATTACTTGAGCGCGTTTCAGCTCATGGCAGATCCATTTAGTCAGCCAACAGGACTCCTGCCTTCCATAAATTTTGATCAGCTGCATTATTCGCACGCCCCACGTCGTTCGTTTGGAGATTAGAAAGCAGAGCTAAACGATGAAGTAAGAAAAAAACCATAACTAAGCTTCGATATTTATGAATCATTTGGACGGAACAGATCACTTGATTAATGCGAGTTTATCAACGATTAAGAGCTAGAAGTTCTCCTTTACCGCTCTTCCTGAATACGCCTTATTTCCGCCAATGTTTCTTTTGCTACACAATATTTGATATCCTCATAAAAAGGCCATATGCAGCAGTCTTCTTTAACATTCGTCCCCTTTGGGCAGAGGAAAACCATATCACGGGAAGGCATTCTAGATGACCCTTCTCCTTCGTGGATTCTATAGTAACACGTAAGAAAAAGGAGACCCTTCCGAATTGTGATCACGTCCAAAAACAATCAAATGAAGGATTACTGGCAATTTTACTACCCAGATGCTCCAACCCCCAATGGAGATTTCGTCCTGTAAGTGAAGCCAATCTATGCTGAAAATCTGAGAGGCTCTGTACACCTGTTTCACCTTTATTGGGAATCGTCAGCAGTGCACATCCAACAAAATCCAGTTAGTTTTGAACCAGTGACCTCCCGGCTAATATTTTGAACATGTAACGACTAGCGGCTGATCGGCAATGTGATTACCTCGGAAGGATAGATCAACTTCGCTTACAGGACGACATCTCCAACAAAAATCCCAAATCTCCTCACGCTACTAGCCATTTATAAGTAACAGAGAGGAAGGATAATTTCCCAAGCTGAGCGAAATATCCACCTCAGGAGCCGTCACTCGAGGAGCCAGTCAGCACTTGTGACCACGTGATGTGGATCCCGTGGTTCACGGATGTGCGGTCTTATACGAGTTACTCAAACTGGTGATCAGCCGCTTCTGGCTGAACAGTTAAGTGTTCAAACTACCATCCGTCTGGTCAGGGGTTCGAAAAACTCCCTGGACTTTATGGGATGTGAACTGCTGACGCTTTCCAATAAGGATGAAAAAGATGTACAGGGCTTCTCGGCTTTTCAGCATACTTCACTTGCAGGACAAAGTCTCCATTTGAGTTCCAAAATCTCACGCTGCCAGTTCACTCCTTATTTACTATGATAGTTCAAGTTTCTCTCGGTCATAGTTAAGCTCCAAACAGCACTCAGCACTTTTACTCATAGGTACTGAGTAGCCGCATGGCCTGACTGCAAGAAGTCATAAAAGTCAAAAGTAGGTGCTCTTTCCTGAATTTGTCCTTTCCTCAATAGAACACCCACAAAGTTAATCAAATACTCTCTCACTCTGGAATGCAGCATACTATGCAAACTGATAGACGAACCTCCATGTAACACTCCCCCTGTAATGTGACTGCACGCCTGTCGTGTATTCTTCTAACGCTGGTTCCTCCGATTTGAGATTTAATGTCCATACGGTTTGGGGAAGACATTCCTTAGCATTTGGTAGCTTTATTGGTGGTGGGCAACTTTTGGACTTTCCGTCAGGGCTCTAATCTCTCCCTTTTTTTGTCATGACAATAAAGGATATGTTTCCCTCTCCCTACTTTGCACTGCACCAGCAAAACCGGTGATAATAACCCACAGGTCTTCGTATGATACCGATGCAAACGTGAACGACAACGTAGTCTTGCAGTGTGCGGCGGAAGGCATACCCACACCGTACATATACTGGCAACGTACAGGAGGACAGAGCAGTATCATTCGAAACTATGGAACCCTAAAAAGCGTGAGTAATTTTTACGACGCGACCCTCGGGAATGGGAGAATTACTCTGTTCGTTTATATATGTTTGCGTAATCAGTGAAGTTGGGGAACTCGTACCAGACTATTAATGAGTTGTTGGATAAAAAAATGACGCAGCTGTTTCCGTGTGCTTCAACAGTTCTTCCTTGGACAGGGTTACGCAACAAAATTTTTCGTCTTTGCCTGTTTTCGCCGGAACGCTGGTAATGCTTCGATCCAGCAGTTTATGAGCGCATCGACCAATGACCAGTCTACCAATCTTCTATAGAGGAAAATTTTGGTAGCTCAGGTAGCGTAGACGGTCGTTGGCTTGTTCGCTGAGCTGGGCAGTTTGATTGCAAACGTGGTTGTGCACAAACACCAACCCACCGCTACGCACCACTACGCTCCCCAATAACGCACTGATGATGTCACCTCGATTGGTGATCAAACGTTTGCAATCAAATTGCCCAGCTCAGCGAACAAGCCAACGACCAGTCTACCAATCTACTAATGACCTCAGTGATACACTAAATAAAGACTGTCAGCATCTTGACCATAAGTTCAGCTTAAATCTAAGTAGTTCGTACTGATGGAATTTATTCAGACAAGCCGTTCAAATATGTTTCGAAATGGAAATTATCTTTTGAACAAACAGTTTTTAGACGTATTACTACTACATTATTACACACTACTGGTTTTGCCCTTGTTGGAGCTCATCAGGTATCGCTAGCCTCTGGGCTTCTATCGACCTTTTCTCCCAACTGAACACTAAAGTACAGCTGCACACTCATCTTCAAACTGGCTCGGTGTTGACCAGGGACATAACTAACAATCAACTGAGTTTCTCGCTTTCCATATTCTCAATCTCTCAAGCTACTTAAAATGCTTCACATATAGCTGAGTTGGAGGTCTGTTTTCACACTAAAATGTTCATTCAGACGGACGGAAAACGTGCGTTTCAACGTTAATCTACTCACGAACGATGTTCTGCAGAATGATCAATGGTATGTCTACGTTTACAATGTCCATTCTCTGTGGCTTAGAAATTAGTTTCCGCCCTTGATCACATTTTTGTTGGATTACTACCTCCGAAAAACTTAACCATAATGTGTCAAATTACTGGTAGTTTGGGGGATAACTGGTTGTTAATCAGGTGGCAGTTGATCTGTTCACCGATTGGAATTCGCGCCACAGATGATAGGTGTACGTGCAGTCCAAAACAAATAGCCGGAAAAGGACCGGTCGTAAGGCTACTTCGTACGTTATATGTGCCGAAGACCCTTATTGATTGGTATCCATTATCCGTTTGCCTTTAATATCTTGCATCCAACACTGCTGCCCTCCGGAGTATATTTCGGGAACAAAAGGCTAGCGATTTTCCTTGTCCGAGGCAGTCTACGTCAAGTTCGAATCCCGAAACAAATAATCTTTGTTCATAATTCAAACGCCTTTTTCCTACCGAACTAACTGGCTACTCTCTATTATTTTTCAGGGAAATGAGATCCGTTTCGATGCCGTACAAGCCGATGACGCCGGCGAGTATGTTTGTTTTGCTGAAAATTCTATGGGGCAAGCCCTGTGGCGAGTCCAGCTCAGAGTTCGCCGTGAGTTATATTGTCCACCTGTTTTCAAGACCAGATACTGCTATCTTAAATAATGTTGACGCCTTCCTAAAGTTTGGAAAAACCGGAAACGCTTGTTCCCACAACCTCGGATAGTTAGTTGTTTACCTGTTCTTGATTAGCTACAACCCCTCGAGAAGCATATACTTTCGGAACCGACTAAAATCACTCTATTTATGGAGGCACACCCTCTTAGGGGAACAAATTTCGAACCGTATTTTTGTAGCACGCTTCTCCACTGTCAAGGCTGACACCAATTGGTACGTAGGCAAATGTGTAAAATAGTTGTACTACTAAGTTCCTAAAAACAAAACTGATTACTGTAACCTTGGAGAACGAGCCACAGAAATACAATTTAGCATCTTTGTAATTGGCCGTTTCGTTGAATGAATATGACTCTTGTTAAAGATGACAAGACCTTCAGCAAACAAGCAACTGAAAAATATGGTAGTCCAAATGCACATTCAATGGAAATTTCTTCGTATGCTGATAATCCGAGAAGCATTGTCGGTTGTTTCATCTTTGCTGAGAACCGTCTGCAGTGCGCGTCCAACCAAATTTCAGGGAGTCTCGAACTCGTGGCCTCCCAGCTAGGAGTTTGAATGCTTTACCTTTCGGTCACAAAAAGCCGGTCAGCACAGCGATTGGCTCGCGCTCAGACAGGATATGGCCCCACTCCACCTTCATTCGCGAGACCTACATCACATCTGAGAAGTCGTCTGTCAAGGAACCAGTCCGCACGACTGACCACGTGATGTGGAGCCCAGGAATGAAGGATGAATGCGAATTGATCACACTGCTAATCAGCCGCCCTTGAGCTAACGGTTAAGCGTTCAAATTACTAGCCAGGAGATCGTGGGTTCTAGACTCCCTGGGGTTTCGTGAGATGCGCACTTCTAACTGCCCCCGATAAAGATGAAACAGTTGTACAGTGCTTCTCGGTTTTTCAGCATGGGTTGGCTTCAATTACAGGACGAAATCTCCATTAAAATTCCCAAATCTCCTCATGCCATAAGAGCTCTTGAACTAGATACATACTTTGCATCGATACCTTCTTACTGGAGGGTTGAACCCAACCGTATAGAAACCCACACTTTTTGTGGAGAATTCTTCCTGTGAGTAAAGCCAGTCTATGCTGAAAAGCCGAGAAGCACTGTACAGCTGTTTCATCCTTATTGGGAATCATCAGCAGTGCTAACCTCGCAAAACTCCAGACAGTCTCGAACCCGCAACCTCCTGGCTAGTAGTTGGAACACTTAACCATGCGAGTTAATCACACTGCTGATCAGCCACTCGTGGCCGAATTCTCCGCCAAAAATTCCAAAATCTCCTCACACATTTGAATTAATCTCATTTACTACTGATAGGGACGGTTACATAAGGCTACCCAATCATCCAATAAGGTTTGGCTCAGGCTTCCGACTTGAATTGTGACGTTTTATTCAACATATAGGTTGAGACTCAGCTAAGCTTCTTGTTAACACAGTAGCAAAATTTGACGTACTTTAGTACATGTCTTAACATCCCACAACATTGATTCCGTGTGTTGAATCGGTCTGGTCCTTAATGATTGTATTATGGAAGTTTGCTTTGGTGTGCCTTTGTTCCGATTCATCTACAGTGGCAGAATTACCGGCGCACAAATCAAGAGCTTCCCAATGATCTGAGGTTTCTCTCACCCTACCTAAACATCCGAGACCGTTGTTTTGAGTACAAGGTGTCCTATGCACAAATGTTACTTCTCTTCCTGAATGACCAACGTGTTCTCTTCTTGGGAGAATACGAAAAATTGCGATCGAACTGTTTCCATCTCTTCTTGGAAACATATTCTTTTCTGGAGTATTTCCTTGGGGACAGCACTTTGCCCCCGTAAAAATGCGGGATATTCAATCGGCCGGCTGAGCAAAGTAACTGGCTAGTGCAACTGACCAACAAGTTACTGGTCACTTGGGTTCAGTTACCATGATGTTCAAGACGATGGTAGAATGGACATTACAGAGAGTCGGCATTGAGATAAAATCGTTGCAGCACTCCTAGTATGGCCTCGCAATTACCACACCCACTAACTGCACGACCTTAGAAAGCAGTCACACTTCCAAATAACAAGTTCCAGATCGAAATAGATAGACTGGCAAGGACATTGCCAGTTCGTAGAGGACTACATCGGAAAGATGAAGAAATTGACATCATCGTAAGTTCGCGCCTGGGTCCACATCAGTCGAAGGAATGAACAGTATCAGCCTGGTGTCGCTGGAGCTGTTGCCTGTGAAAGTACCTAATAACCTCTCAGAAAAGGTTTCTGCTCCACAAATGAACCGTGTATGTGAAAACACCTTGTACGTTCTTCCTGTTGACGCCGAACTGAGTTGCTTGTTTCATTCATAACAGTTTGTAAACCCGGAGGAAAAAACAGCTCCCCACAACACTTTGACTTCAATTCCCTCAGTAACCTTCCTCTTTCAGGGGAAGAAGGATCCATTTGGTTGTGGCTATGTGGATCAAGAATCTGCTTGTTTGTGCGCTGTTGCCGCTTTGTTGCTGTGTAACAAGTCAGTTTTGTTCGGTACATCATCACTTCATGCAAATGATTATACTAAACAGTTGATTATTGGGGTTCAGAAATTGACCATGACAGCTAAGTTTGAGTTGAATTAATCCCTTTTCAGGGTAGTCTTAGCGTTCGGAAACAGCAGTCCGAGGACAATGGACGAATCCTTGCTCCAGGCCATCAGCAGTCTAAAGAGACCACCTGGGAGACCCGCAGCTAGTGTTGGATTGAGGGAATTGCGTGTGAAAATATAGTGCAACGATTGTGAGGCATGTTCGGTTGGACAGAAGGCACAAAAGTTGAATGTGTGTACACCGGAACATAAGCATCGCTATAAGAAACAACACTTGGTGATCCTGGGTAGGCTAGAATGCGATCGGTAAATGAGACGCGTGTAATACTGACAGACCATAGAGTATTTCTTACGAGAATATTCATTTCTTGCTTGAGGTCCCAAACTATTTAAAGAAGCGTATTCCTACGGGAAATTCGTTGTCCAAACAAACACCTCTACACCCTGGGCAGACGCGACTACACAAGGCCAGTCCGACAAAATGCAAAGGATTCAATCGCAGCCGCGTTTCCAAACCTGACATTGTGAATGCTGTTTTCACCAGTATCAAAACCCCTGGTGCCTTACCTGCTCTAACTGTTCATATCCTCTTCTTCATGTCGGTTAAATTTCATGCGCTGTAAACAGCATTTCCATTCCCTGTGATAAAGTTTTTCCATGTGAGTTGTAACATTATGCTAAGACGGTGTTCCTTCTGGTTTTACGAAAGGTTGTCGGTGAAACCAATAGGTCACTTCAAACCTCACCGATATCTCTGCGGCCTGCTGAAGCTGACTCAACCTAGCCGGTGGAAGTTGCAATGTAACAAGCCGCTACGCATCCGAAGGTGAACTTTATAGGGAGCCATCTTGTCAAAACCTCGTTCGAACGGCTGGATGAGAGGGACTTATAAATATTGATAGGTTGGTCCCTGGAGAAGATCGACCTAGTAAAATTCATTTTCACTAAAACTCCTTACTGCTAAATCAATATTCGGGTGATTTTAGACCAGGTTCGGAAGTTGGCTTGACTGACTTGTGATTTAACGGCCTCAAATTCCGAAGAAAGTGTACTCTTTAGAAGCTTCTTTTTAGAAACGATCAGATAAGCCAGTAGACCTAAAATCGAGCAAACCCCGAGGTGGTTCGGGTTGATTTTGATTTCAGACTGAAAATTCTGCAGTTCCCGCCTCGACTCATGCCCTGCAATTATCGGTGTTCACTTCCTAAGTGTATAATTCCGAGTTCTATCGAACGATAGGTTTAACTTTCGGATACACTGTTCACGTGAGGGCAGAAGCCTTTCCGCAGTCAGTCTAAGAAACTTTAATAAACTATTTTCTCCTCCCTGCGAACAGATTTTGAGGCCGCAAGAAGGTCTACCTAAAGCTTTGATCAGATGATGTTCAGCTCTTTGCTAAAGTTCCTAGGAGTACGTAGTTCCCGAATCTGAGATACTGCTACAGATGGAGGTGATACGCCTCTCTTTAACCTCCAGAATCGGACGGCCTGCTGTTTTTCAGATGAATTCGCTTACGTTCCTAACTAGACCAGGTTGACATAATTCACAAGGTGACCACTCACAGAGACCTTCGTCGAACAGTCCACCTGAATACATCAATAAAAACCAAATCTTGCTTGTTGGCTGGAGCCTTTTTACTAGCCTCGGTTGTTGTTTAAACAACTAAGGTTTAATCCATCAACTTATTTGCTGGCTTTTAATGGGGGCAATCTTTGATGGGAAGCTTTATCGTATCAACTCGGAACGAGTTCATCCCAGCATCATCCAATGAGTCGAGCTGACTGACAGACCCCATCTGAGCACGACTTAATACCTTCCGGCAGCAGCGTAGGGAGGTGAATGTCAGCTGACGAATTGCAGTTGAGAACGTCAAGAAAAATGCAACAAGCGCTTCGACTTTTTCCATCTCAGTTATTCTTATCGTTTCGTCCAAATACACCCCAAAAAAATTTGTGACTTTTGTTAACTACGACTAGAACGAGTTTAAATAGCTACTTTGGTTTTCTAACATCAACCAGCGGTTTAAGCGTTTGTACTAAACTCTGAATCTTACGACCTTGTGTTTTGGGTGAGTCTTTGTCAACCGTTTCGTTCTATGCCACCTTTAAGCAACATGGCACCATTTAAAATCAATGGCCCATGAAAGGATATATCATAAGGAACCATATAGATAAGTTAAAAGTGCTTCAAAAGGTCTATAAACGTGGCTTGTAAGAAGCAACCGTACGTTACACTGAGTTTCCTTGTGACGATCCTTGACATGCTGTTAGATTCCTTCTCGGAACACGAGCTACTGTTGTTTTTTAAGTAGTGCGAGTAACCCCAGAGCTGATGGTACAGCGAATCCAAGCTGGTTTGTTAACGCTTTCATATTCCCTCGTTCCACATTAGAGCGACATTCATGGTATATCACTGTGATATCGACGCAAGTACCTATTAGCATTGATTTTTCATCTCGGGACCGCAGTTTTACTGAACCCAATTTCCAAATTCAAAGATTGATTCAACCGGTTTATGGAGTTTATGGAACGATTTATCGAGAAGTCTATGCAGAAAGGCCGGAATTCGAAGATGCCCCTCAAAGTGTAAAGGGAGGCTATGGTCCACGCTTGTTATAAGTTTATCGTGTATTTGTCGACAAAATGTGACTGTAAGTGAGAAGGACGATGCAAGGGTGATGTTTCGGATTCATTAGTTTGTCAAACTTCACAGAGATGAAAGACGAAATGAGTTCCATGGTGCAGACCTTCACAAAGGGAAACTTCTGAATCAAATAAGAACGGTAAAACGGGCAGTTGCCTTCTGACAAAGATGTTCATCTTTAGATCATGATATTCTTCGAAAGAATATATTCCCAAAGTCCACTTCAATACACCGAAGTGATGTGATACTACTTGTGAGGTTGCTGAACACCGCCTAAAACCGGCTTCCCTCTTCCTAGGGCTCATCAGCTAAGTAAAGTCTCCGAGATTCCATAGGGTACAGAGCATTCCTGATTAGTTCTAAGAAGGTCGAAACCGGTAGCGGGCTGTTCAGAGTTTCCGTCAATCTGATAAGTGTAACGTCACGCATTCTTATACCCATATTCTTTTAACCGTTTTTCTCACTCACTGACCACCGTTTTCAATCCCATGAGAGATTTGGCTGTGGACTCCAACATCCCTGTTTTTGTTAGTTCACTGAGTGAGGTCTACGGCTATCTGATTATATCCGATACCATGAGTCATAGCTTGAATAAAGGAAAGTTATATTGTTGATTCAAAACCAGGTGATACATGTGACGAAGAAAGTTGGTTGTCTTGAGTGATGGATGATGGTTATCGGGGATCGACAGAATCACAGTTGGTGCAGGCTCACGGGCAACAGAAAGTTATGGCAGCTTTGTAGGCAGGGAGGGTTAAACGAAATGGTTGGGTGAGACGCATAAAATAAGCCACTGATTAAAATTGAGTGCCGGGCCTCTACAGAGGAACCATCAATGAGATCTAGTTAAGTGATTTCGGGGGCGCGCGAGGAGACCCCATCGTGATTCGTCATTTCTCCTACCAACTTGTACCATATCGTAACAAGATAGCCTATGAAGTAGGTCTTCTATTTTCAAGTGGTGATCTGATTGGTTTTTCTGTTACAGTGCTCTTCCTGTATAAATAACAGACAAGTAGCTCACTGGAACTGTTTCCATCTTGGGGGAATTGCTTACTTAATAGCACGTAAAACTATATATTTCAAGGAAGAAGCTAGGTTCGTCAGCATGGGAGAGAAAAGTGTATTGCATATCGCTAGAGCCGCACACAGTTGCGACTACCAAGAACCCTTGGGTAACCTGGATTAGAAGGGCTGCTCTATTAACGTTGACAATGTTTTAGACAGGATGAACAAACTGTTTAAACCGGCCCTTGAATGCCCGAACCTCTGGCCAGAAACCTGGAAGGGTCACGCAGTCGAACCCTCTATGTGTAACTGATGAGGCCAGTTAAGAGCAAAATATACCTTGTGTGACTGAGCGTTTCGGGAGCCAGGTCCTTATCTTCTACTGTCACGGTTCCACCACTCGCCAGTAACCATCATTGGAGGGGGATATACAAAGCTGCACATCGTACTGGAACTTCCCTATGAGGTAAAGCCCAACCAGCCTCTTCTAACTAGTAGATCTCCTATGGGGCTGTGGCTTTGCTGGAGACCCAAAAACAGGCTCCTTCCGGTTGCAAATATGACCCAATTCGATCCGTCAACCAGCTCCAGGTGAAACTGAATATCCGTGCACGCCAGAAGCCGGGTTGCTCCAAAAGGCCTAAGGAAAGTAAAATGAGAAAAACGCTCGAAACGTCCTTGGATTTTCGCTAAACTGGTCTTCGAAAGCCTCCTTTCAATCAAACTATCAAGGTTCACAGTGGCCTTTGAAGCAAATGTGGACTGTGAGTATGGATCCCCCTTCAGTCTCAGAAGTGTCCGAATGTATATCCCTACTCAAGCATCATCATGCCTCTGGTCCCGGCGACCTTTCCCTGCCCTGCTCAAAACGACAATGCCTGTCTAGCCCAGCTAAGTCTATTTGGAAGAAAGAAACCGTTCCGAAACAACTGTCGTCGGTTGGTAATATTGCCTATCTTCAAAAGAGGTACTCGCAGTGAATGTAGTGACCACAGGGGCGTCAGTTTGACTTCCGCTGTGACAAGGTTACCGGTGTCACTGTTTTTTTTTTCAAACGGTGATAAGTTTCCATTGGCATACCTCATTTCCCAGCTTTTTGAAAAACAAGAGCGATACATTCCAGTGACGTAACACTGATAGCAACAACGAAAAGATGTTTGTTCAGTTTTTTGGCAGTGGATCGGAATATGTAGGTAAACAGAGTTACTGTTGTGTTAAAAGGACCGGAAGCTGTTTCTTAATCGGTTGTTGGCTGTATGGTAGACTTTTCGAGGCGTACAGTGTGCTTCTCTCTTCAAGATAGTGTTTTTTTCTGAAGGTTTCCTAGAATGGCGAGTTATTACGGTTGCAGCTGCGAAACCCCCACAATTGTCCTCTTGTATCCTGCTCCATCAATCGTCAGCATGGTGAATTCGGGAAGACGACTGGGCAGAGTCCCCGAAGGGATGAAGTTAATGGGGGAAATGACCAAACCTTAGGGCCTGCGCAGATATGTCAAGGAAATTCTTCTTGCCAGCTGACGAGCCTTACTCAGAAGGATATTGAGCTGTGCTCAATATTGATTTCAGCTGTCCGTTCTCACCGTACTTTCTTTAACATTCAGTAATATTCACCTTCATCATCTGTTTCGCCCATTTCCTCTAACGTATTTAAGGACGGCAATCTTATTGAGTATTACTCTTATGAACTGAAATCGTAGACGGTCTTTTTTTCAAAGTTCCTGTCATTTCAAATAGGCTACAGCTAGTAACCATGGTTATTTCCGCCGCATATGGATCACTCAGTTGCATTGATCCCCTAACACCTGGACTTTTGAATTTCGAAATAAAACCTCACTCCTTTCATTTATTTTCCTTCAGATCCACCTATCGTGCGAATATATCCGTTTGAACCGAGTCAAATGGTCAATTGCAACCTGAGACTGGTGTGCACCATATCTGCAAACCCTCCGGTTCTAGAGCCCGCCGTTGTTTGGACATCAAACAGGACCGGGAGCATAACCGCCGACACTCCAAGGTAAGTCTTATTCAGAGGGTCTGAAATGCCGCAAATCTAGTACTGTGCGTGCGTGTGGAGCGCGAAAGACATTAGTGGGGTTCGCTGCACCTGTGTTGAAGAATCGTTGGTCTGAATGAAGATGATGTGGAGGTGTATGCATTAAGTCGGTTGTGCAAAGTGCCACTTTCGAGGAGCTGACACTGCCCAAGTCCTTAGCGGCTGGTTGTTTCGATTTGCCGGCTTGTCTGTTTCACTGTTTATCCGTTTTGTCTCAACCAGCTTTGCACATCAGGTTACCTCTTCTGTAGCACGGTTGGTATGGATTAGCTGGCTTGTATCTTCGCACGATGAGCGCGTATTCTGTAAACATCTCTTCTGGGACCAACCCAGGAGACTGAGCTTGCTCGGGATAACACAAACTCATACGCGTCTTCAACTTCAGGGCCTAGTTGGTCTATTGTTTTCCGATGAGCTGGACTATCAGGTTACAAACGTTTCAGCACCAGTTGAACTGACACGGTCAGTGCATAGGCCAATGGTGTGATGCTACCTAGAAATTTCCACTCTGGTTGGTTGACGACCTACCGTGCCCCTCATGAAAGCACAGCGGGCTTCCATATTAGGCTTTATCTCATGTTGTACATTTGATGTTCCGTAAAAAACGATTATATCTGTCAGCGGGTCGTCAGTCTGTTTTAATACAGTAATCTACTAGTATAACGGCGGATACTACTGTTGAGGCATGCGAGTACTATGTGGTTTTCTCGTAACTCCTCCTCGCGTCTAATGCAAGGTGCACCCCCATGGGGTTTATTACGGAACCTGTGAAACTGCGTTGCAGCGTTCGTTTACAATTGCGTGGTAGTCAATGAATATCCACGAAAGTCCAAGAAGACTCGTGAGGATGTTCATTTTTTAAAAATAAGGTACATACGAGATGTTTACTTTCCTGTTCAATAGTTTGTAATCGTTTAGTCGGTGTTTGCTAATAAACGACTTCGCGGCGAAGGGCTTTCCTCCTTACACCGGTATTATACCACCGTCTCGACACGTTTCCTCGGCTGGTGGTGCCACGAAAGGTGGACCATTCGGGTGGTTGCTCAGGTAGCTGTTATTCTGCCAGCTCATTTGAATTACAGCACCTCAGGAATGACCCTCAGTTGACACAATCATGTCTACTCCTCGGTAGGTTTGCACACGGGGTTCAGTGCAAACCGCATGTGGTAGTAACTATTGACCACGGCCGGAAATCGGCATAGTTCACCGAATGACCAACCAAACTGCAGTGCCGTGCACTGCAATTATCGACGAGTTTGCCGTACCGCAGCGTACAGCCGTTTTACTGCACTGATTGGGTATTATATGTGGTTTGTCACGAACGATGCGAATATAAAGAGCTCGTTGGTACGCGAAAAATGTCAGTGAGGCTGTTCGCATCCGTTTCTGAGACGTTTCAAAAAGAGGACCTTATAAAGTTATAAGCCATCTGCCCACCTTATGTCACCTGGTAATTTTCATTCTGCTCAAAAAATTTATGGTGTTGTCTGAAGAGTATGCGACTCCACACGAGAAAGAAATGAGCCATAAATGACCATCTGAAACCCCCAGAATTCTTTGGATGGACTCATGGTATAGTATGCGAATAAGAATAGTTGCATGTCAGTAGGATTGAGTACACTTCAGATGATTCCAAAAAAACCGTTCCTTGTACTGAAAATGCAAAATTTTCGTCAGTTCATGATTTATTGTTAGTATCTTCTCTGTGCTTTTCTGGGGTTCTCAGCCGTACGGTTTTGTAATATTTATGTACGATTCGAATATCCGCACTAGCATGTGTTTACTCAAAGGTCACCTGAGCGCCAACCAAGCCAATCATAGGCTCACGAGCTAACGAACAGAGTCGCTTATCCATATAGACTATAAGTAAGTCCAAATAAGCCAAAGTATTACACTACTCATAAGGTTGCTGAAAAATTTTGGTCAGCAACCTTATGAGTAGTGTATTACGTCTATACATGTACCGCGATACCTCGAATATCGTGCCAACTGAAACATGAAGTGGCCTGATGCAGCACATTCAGTTGCTTAAAAACACCGTAAACGAGAGATTCAGCTTGGCTTCAGATGAGCCTCCCGTCAAAACCAAATTGGTATGCAAATGAGTGTATGTCGCTAAGCCGGAGTAAGTTCCAGATATCGGTAGATGTATAAGCATACACAGACCAACACTCAAAGTATCCTCATCGGTTAGTGATGAAACACATTTACAATCACATTCCCCAAATCAGCGAACAAACAACGGCGATTAGCGTTAGTCCTTAAACGACGATCCACCCATCTCAGAAAGGTCATTGATCAGTAGAAAATGACACCGGTGGCACAAACATTCCCCTAACTTTTCTTTTTTGATTGATACCGACATCGTTAACACGAATTTTAAGCTAATAAGGGTTAATCTACCGTCACCTTGCTTCTGCCAAGTTCAAAACCTTTGATTGTAAGATCCGGACAGCTAAGGATCTCACAAGATGATTGCAGCTATCGGACTATAAGCCGTTCGTATCCGGTGAGCAATAGGAACAGACGGACGAGGGCGCTAGACGGTGTATTGAGAACTGTCAGGAACTGGTTCAATAGATGAACGCGTTAATAAACATCGTGAATAAGGCAAAATTAAGGGAAAAATCAATAATAGCGCAATCGGTAGGGGCAGAAAAATGGTCAGTGAGGCAGCAGGGCTTTCCGGAAGCAATAGCAAGTAAGTACCAAACGGTGCACAAACGTACAGATATGGGCAGTCAGTCAGTGAAAATTGACCGTATACAGAGATAACGGCGCAGAAAACAATCGGTACGTTCGAGAGGAACTGTCTTTGGCTGACGGCGCGATGCAGCAGCTAGCGTCACCTACCTAATCGGATTGATCGCTTGGGTCCGTTTAAAACAAATCTCAACAAAGGCTATCTGGCGGATGCGGTACAAAGGTAATACAAAAAATGGAACCTCTGAGACATCGAGTTGGTGTAGTGGATAACACACTCGTCTACCGTCCGTGGTGTTCTGAGTTTGATCCCCGTTAGAGCATATACTGGGAATTAGGTAGAGCGGACACGAACTTGCAAGCCAAGATGGATAGGCAACAAAATCTTGATATCGGGTATTAGAGAATAAGCAGGAACAAAAATCCGGGAACGAGCACCAAGGAAACGAAACGGCCCTATAATAAACGGGCGTAAATCACGCCACTCATGAGTAGTCAGAACAGAAAAGAGAAATAACCGCTGATCACTGTTGATTCCTCCTGTGAATCAACGGTGATCATTGCACTTTTCTCCCAGTTTTTCCCACATTTTCCTTCTCTTTGCCTATTTTTACCCACAGAACAAGAATTCAATACCTTAATGCAGGATTGATGAGACACTTGGTTCTCGACCTACTCCCAGTCACATCAGCTGATTTTGGGCAAATGCTCACCTGCTCAGCAACCAATAGTCTTGGGGAATCTTCATCTTCTGTGGTAATTCAGCGTGAGTTTCCGTCGACTTCAACTGAATCCTTGCTCTCGTTAGTTATCACATAGTCCACATCCAGTAGATTTGGTTGGTTTGAAGTGCTCCAACACCCATCTAAGCTGGGGCAACTTGGTCGGCTTTTGTCTTGCAATTTTGTTACTACGGACCAAAGACAGATCAGGGGCATTGCGAAATTCGTTCATCCTTGGCAGGGCTGAGAGTTGATACTGAGTCGGCTTGAAACAGGTCTAAAGGTTTTCGGTTGCCTTTGCTCTGGACGACAAGCTACAAAGCTGAACAAATTTCAAAGAATCTAATTAACAGTTAGCTTAAATCGAAGAATGCAGAGAAAATTGCCACGCAGTTTACACCGAAGTGGTTTCATCGCAACCTTACTACTTCCGAGACTAATTGGGTGCGAAAACCTAAAACTCCTACTCTATAGCTATTCGGCTGCGTGAACTCGAAATGGCAAAGTACGGCTTTAAAAAAGTAGGTTCAACTGATACATTTAAGAAGAATTCAGTGAAATTTCTTATTTGATGAGGAAATAGAAGCTAACACGAGTTTATTCATAGCGACCTAACAATCGACAGAAACTGATGAGATATGCTACGCGAAGGTAGAGCTTCGTTTTTTAACATTTCATCTAGTGAAAACATAATAAGATGCTCATCTATCCTTCTTTGGCTGCACCCCCAATGCAACAAACTACAAAATAGGTCGACTGAACGATGTGAAGCCCTCACTGACGTGATGAGTCACTTAATCCCCTGACTCGAATCCTTTACCGTAACTTTTCAAGCAGGGAAATACATTACATTACACTCGATGAGTGGTTCGGAATAGCCTCTAACCGGTCGTTTCAAAACCCGAATGGTTCATCTGAATAATCATTCACGTTTACTCCCAACAACATCCGTTTTGAGACACTGAGTGCGTTTCTCGAGTGTGTAATTATTAAACAAGGTTAAATTGATGGTAGTCACGGTTCGCTGTGTTCTGCCGCAGAAAGATGGTGCACTCGATGAGATTACGGACATCTCTAAACGTCTTGCCTGCGAGTACTTAAACATGGAATTAGTCGAACAAGGCCCAACTATCTGGGTATCGAGTATGTATGAGCTGCTGCGTATAAGCGCTATCATACAGAGTGCTATTGAGCGGAAAGTACCATTACGGCCGATTCAAATTGAGTTGATGTTGTAGACAATCTATTGCTCCATGCGCACAGACAGGTTTCCTTTCAAAAGTAAGTGCCTAAGCCATGCTTATTCGATTATCGATCACCAACGGGATTCACCAGCGAGGGGTGCTGTCGATATTAGCCGATCGTATCGTTTGATGAGTGGTGCGCAATAAATCCATAGCAACGCTCGAACAAGACAAGATATTGCTGTACAAAGATATGTAAATGATCAGTAGTCATGTTTCAGTCGAAATAAGTAGACCATTTTGAGACTGATGGTACTGTGAGGATGTTTGGAAATTGGCAACTGAGATTTGGTCCTGTAAGTTAAGCCAGTCCGTGCTGAAAAATCGAGAAGCACTGTACGGCTGTTTCATCCCTATTGAGAATCATCAGCAATACGAATCTTACGAAACTCAGAAAGTTTCGAGCCCGTGACCTTCCGGCCAGTGTCTCAACACAGCCGTTCGGCCACAAGCGGCTGATCAGTAATATGATTAGATCTCACTTGGCATGGACAATTAATGACTGGCTCCTCGGGTGACTTCCCAGATGGAAGTTTCACTTATCCAGTGAAGTTACTCTTCCTCTGAGCTATTTATAGATTGTTGGTAGTGTGAGGAGATTTGGTAATTTTCAAGCGAAATTTTGTCTTGTAGGCGAAGCAAATCAATACGCGACCACGAAATGTGGTTTCCCTGAATGAAGGATGAGTGGCCAAGTGCGATTGATAAACCTCTCGTGACCGAACGGCTAAGTGTTGAATCACTGGCCGGAAGGTCGCGGGCTCGAAACTTTCTGAGTTTCGTAGGATGCTCACTGCTGATGATTCCCAATAAGGATAAGACAGCTGTACAATACTTATCGTATTTCCAGCATCTTGAGTCTTCCTGAAGATCTAGAATAACCTGGGATAGTCGAAAGACGACCTCTGAGAACCACGTTTATTCAGATGACAAGTGTTTTCATGTTGAGAAGCAATCTATATCCAGCTATACTTGTCAGGCAGGTCGAACAAATGTATCAATCTCCCCCGGTTAGAATACATAAAGATGAAATCCATTTGCAGAGGAAACCGAATTGGCTAAAATATCACATCACTCCGAGGCATGAATGGGGAGAAGCGAGATTCGTTTTCTAGAAGTTCAGTCTGGGAGATCAAGCATGTTATTGCAGTAAACTCGGAAAGGAAGAGTTTTTATTGACAGAATCACTAAAGTGTCTCTGTGGCGATATGGACGGTGTTTTTAAGGCGATTAGTTGTTGATGGGAGACTCAGGTGAAATTCTTCCCAGTCTTCCGCACATAATTTGCTGAACAAAGGCCGAATGACCTGAGTTCTACTCATTCAAAACACGTGTCAATCCTCAGCATGCAGTTCGATGCAACCCACGTTTCAAATACACCATTTTGAAACAGCCGGCTTCGCCTAACTGTTTACCGCTTCCAAAAGACCAAGGCTAAACGTGTGGATAGAAGAGGTCTGAGCAATCTAGAGACTGCAAAAGCAAGTAGTTTTGAGAATCCTCAGGTGTTGCACATCGTCCAAAACAGACGATGCTGAGCAGGACGATTTATGCAAGAAAACATTTCTACCTGGAACCAGTGACGGTGATGGTAACCTTTCCATTTTCATCAAAAAAGGACCGATATTACCCGAAAAATAATGCAGAAATGTCTTGAATCAAACAGTCGCAGATTTGACTTGGTGCAGCCGAGGTGCAGTGAAGGCAGCCCCCAAAAGACAGTGACATACATTCTTAGCGCATTTTTGTTCCGAATATTAGCTACTTCAGTTCGAAATATATCCAAGATATCGGATTATGGTTCACTACTACTCACGCGGTCGGTGAAAACTTCGGACAGTCCACCACTCTGCACAAAGTATCTGTCAGTAAATGGATATTTTTTATACCATTCTAGCTGAAACAGGAGACGGGCTTTGTGCAGAACATTCAGCTGAAGAATACAGTGGACAAGTGAATGTCAGGCAAGCCTTTCGTCAACATCAAGTTGCAAGTTGCAAGCGAGTGCATAACTCCACTTACGTGCAGCTTGATGTCCAGGTAGGAAGTAATGCTGACTGGAACTAGGATACTGATGAAGGGCAAAGCCCACGGAAACTGTCCAGGGTTTTCATCGATCTGACGAGTAACATTGAAAACGGTGATTTGCTAACAGCAAATAAAAAGGGATTTGTACATTTGCGCGAAGTGACAATGAATAACTACCGCACTGTTTCAACATGATAAAGTATCCATACCTCGTGGGTTATTCTGGACTTGTCCCTCCCCCCTCACACATGTTTCAGGTATCATGGTGAAGCTGGGTATGGAAGCAATCGCGTCGTCCCTACGACAGAGGGAGTGGAAGCGAAAACCAAACGAGACTAGACAGGGGCCTTCTGTCGGATGCGACAGACACAATTTATTCCACCAATCAAGCATAGGAATCATTTAATTACCAAGTGAAATGCTCAGTTCTGCATTTGATCTTTTCGGTCGTTCCGGTGTTTCACGGTCCCATAGCATTTTGTGTGATATTCCCACGAAAGTTTCAAAAGTTTGTGCGTTTAGTGGACACACTCTAATTGTGAAGATTCTAAGTTGAACGGGTGCAAAAGTATACAACTATTGGGTCCCCATACAGTCTAAAGTGCAACTGTACAGAACGCTTGCTTTGAATTTCTTCAATCTAATCCTTGATCGCTTGGAATAGTAGCGCTTGTCGATGCTTGCAAACTTTCCTCTCCCTCCATTCACACTCGCGAAACCGGAAGGATTTATTTCAGAAAAGTGCATAACAGTTTGTGACTTTCTCCATGATACTGTCCTGTGAAAAGCGACCGTCACGAAGACGTGAGTGTTCTGTTCCTGTTCGTGGGGAAACCACTAGTCGATAGGCCATGAGAAAATGTGCATACTACGATAAATTTTTCTATAACGTACCAACCCTTTCCCGTAAATGTACAACGCATTTTCTCACACTTTTAAACATGCAGAGTCTCCAACAGAAGTGCGCCTGGTCAATGGACGTCATGCTTGCAACCGGGGGACGAATTGGACCATGGTCAACATGAGGCTGCTGCTCACTATAATTTTCGTCCACCTAGCCAGGCTTGTATTTTACTCATGCGTGTAACTATCAAATGATTCATTTGTACGAATTATACTGACTGCTTCATTAAATCAATTAGTCTAATCCTTCTTTAGGTTATGCAGTCAAACTGCAAAAACATCAAAAGGAGACACTTTGCCTGAAAAGTAATAAAAAACAATAATCGTTCACCGAAGGAAGCACAAGGGCCGAAATAGTATCATTCTGGAGAGGAACAGTCGGGATCGAGCTGCAGCCA
The DNA here is from genome assembly GCA_004794785.1 of Opisthorchis felineus. Taxonomy (NCBI): domain Eukaryota; kingdom Metazoa; phylum Platyhelminthes; class Trematoda; order Opisthorchiida; family Opisthorchiidae; genus Opisthorchis; species Opisthorchis felineus. The sequence continues at coordinate 988 of SJOL01009667.1, read as the reverse complement.
CGGATCTTCCGGTCAGTAACCTTGCGCCTTAAACACTGAGCTTCCTCGAGCACAACACTGCCTGGACGTTGGTGATAGAATTTGCACCAAGCAAGCTTTGCACCAGAAAAAAATCAGCTAACAGATACACATCCGTGCAAACATGGTTAGTTCTGGAATGAGGGCAATAAATTCCTCATACAAGGGGGTTTGGGTTCCGAGGAGAAACGACGCCCAAACTATAAGTGTGCGAGCTTGAAGGACTATAATGGCGGCATCCCTAAACTGCAATGAGTCTGGCCCTGACAACAGACATTACACTCAGTTAATCGATATTCGTCGAATGAAAAATGCTCATTCGGTGTTGACTTCAAGTTATCGATTTTGACTCTTTTAACTGTCTCGGCTCACTTGGTCCAAGACAGAACCGAAGATGACACGTCTGTCCAGAATGCTACAGTTAGAGCGATTGCACATTTTCATTTCGTGAAATTCACCTGATAACAAGAATTCGCAAAATCCCGATGGCATCTGAGCTACCCGTCAAAAAAAAAATCTGGCTAATTGGGAAACCGTTCGCAAGTGCCAACTGAGAAAAAAAAGGTACGAAGAAAATTAGGAAAACGAAACGAATTTCACGCTGTAAAGTGTTGATAGCCCCCCAGATATATAACAAAAATAGCGAAAATAAGCGGGTACAATAAACTCACGCATGAATCAAAAATACACAACAGAAAACCAACGCAAGAGCATATAGAAATAAAGGAACAACAAAACAAAAAAGGGCAAAATCTCGTCAGACAAAACAGGTAAAAAGGGTCGGCAACTCTGGAACAGTTGTTCCCACTGAATTCCATGTGTCGTACGCAAGCCAAACATGCATTGGTTAAAACGGAACAATATTCCGCATCCAACCAGCTCCACTCATGGCCCAAATCACGCTAAGCACAACCACGCTAAGGACAACCAGGACACGCTCAACTCACTTGGTCGTGCAGCACCGTCCAAA
>SJOL01009659.1:903697-915896 GCA_004794785.1 Opisthorchis felineus | reverse complement strand
TCAGGTCTCCTCGGAGGCGGCGATACTCGAGGGGAAAGAGGTCAAGCACCGCGAGACCCATTTCGTAGTCCACGGATTTAAGGCCGGCAGACATTTTCGCAGCGGATCGCTGGACACGCTTAGTGAGGGTTACGTCCTTCGTGCGCCCTGACTAGACAACTTGGTTGGCGTAATCAAGAAGCGGTCAGACTAGGCCTCATAGAGTATTTGGAAGTCCATGCGAGTAATACGGGTGAAGGTGGGCCAAATCATCCGTGGAACGGCGAATGCCTTTTGGGCCGATTTCTCATGCTGCAGTGGGAAGGACATGTTTGAAGAGAGCCAGCTACCCAAATCCTTTTTGGTATCTATCTTCGTGATGCCTTCCGGTCCATTCTCACCATGCATGACTTAGACGCTCACTGAGTCGCCTCCAAATGACATATGGACACACTTTTCGTAATTCAAAGGAAGGTGCCAGCCCAACGACTACTGTTTTGCGGCGTCCACATCCATTTGTAGGACACAAGCATTGGTACTCCAGGATTTCAAGTCGTCCGCAAAAGGTAGACATGGACTTTAAAGAATATCTGGAAGGTCTTTGGCGTATATCACAATCTGCAATGGTCCCAAAACGGAGCCTTTAGGAACTCCAATGGAGACCGGCGCTGGAGAAGAGTCGGTCGAGCCTACTTTCACTCAGAATGTTCTGTCTAATAGGAACGCCTTTATCCAGAGTTGGATCTTCCCCTGAACCCCGTAAGACTCGAGTTTGTGGAGCAGCGGGACGTGTGGGACTCGACCAAATGCTTTTGAGAAATCGGAAAATATGGCATCTGAGATGAGTCCCTCGTCCTCGGCTTGGGTTAAGCTGTCCATAAATGCGAGTATGTTCGTCAGGCAAGAACGGTTTGGGAGAAATCCGTGTTGAACTGGAGACATCATGTTGTTGAAGGTATGGTGGTCTAGGATGGCTCGCTTCAGAATGCGTTCCATCAAGTCGCACGGCACGCTAGTGAGGCTTGTAGGCTTGTAGCTGCCAGGCGATAGTCGGTCACCATTTTTGTAGATTGGTGTGACAATCGCTCCCTTCCAAGCAGAGGAAAGGTGGCCTTCGTCAAGCGACTGACGAAACACCAGGTAGAAGTCATTTGCCAGTGCAAACGACGTTTCCTTCAGGGTCCTTGAATGGACGTCGTCGGGCCCCAACGCGCAGAACGGGTTGATCTTGTGCAAGAGCTGACGAATGTCCTCCACCGTAAAGACCAAGTCGGTATAAGACCGTTCGTAGTTATGCCTTGACCAGATCGGATGTGACGAGGACGCTGGGGCTGAATATAGTCCTGCATAGTGTTCTCTGTAGACCACAGATACCACTACTGGGGCACTCGAGGGTTCCCCGTTTCTGTCCCTCAAGGAGAACGCGGATGGCTTGTTTCATGTCTCATGTATTTAAACAGCACAGTTATGTTTTTCCGGGCGAGTTGCAGAATGGTGGCTTGTTTTCGTACGTTCCATTGGCGGATTTCTTAGTTACAGCGGTTCCGCATTTTACGAAATGCCAGCTCGTCTTCTGTCTCTCCTGTAGTCATCTTTTTGAAAAGTAGTTGAGACCGCTTTTCCAGAAGAAGCCTAATCCTTTTTAGTAGCTTGCGGCTCATCCGACTGCGTGCTGGTTTTCTTGAGGGGAACATCGCCTCAGCCTCGTGAACTTTCTGGACAATGGTCCTGTACAAGTCTTCTCCTGAGGCTGGTTCCAGTTTAACGTGTTCGAGAAAGATGCTCATTCCTGAGAAGTCTGCACGGCAGAAGTTTCGAATCCAAGTTTGAGGTTCGGGATTTCTTGNTTGAGGTTCGGGATTTCTGACTCAACAGCAGATGAAATCAAAGGTTAGCACACAGTGGTCACTATGTCCCAGTGGAGCGTTAATTATCACCTGATCGATGAAGCGTCTTTTGTTGGTGATGACCAAATCCAGGAGGGATGGTAGTTGGCCTGCGCGGTATCCATTCATTCGGTTTGATACTCGGGTAATACGAGTGGCTACCCTCCGAATAATGGTGTGATCCGATTCTCCATGATTCGCAACCCTTGCTCGCCTGAAGGAATAAGAGTTGTGTGCACGGTCGCACTGCGAGTGTTGTTTCAATTGGTTCTCCACCCTGTAAGCTCACAGTTCTTTCGTGGACACTTGAATTCGCCGTCTGGCAGAATTCGTCATTGTTCTGGTTTTTAGTTCATTTGGTGCGACCAACAAACGCGAGACTTTTGGTTTTATTACCTGCTATTCCGTGAGACCTACGCATGTGCGTTACTGGTACGCTTCGAGGCCGAGGTGTTCTGCTTTCTTGGGTATTCACGGATTCGTGAATTGGTACACTGTATCGAGACTTTCGCCCAAGCTTCCTGGGTCGGGTTTGTCCTTGTCGTTCATCATGCTTGCGCGGATTCTCAACGTAAGAAAAAAGGCAATCGGACGCTTTACTTTTGTCGGCTACTTGGACTTCACCATTTTACCCAACGGATAGGCGAAAAAATTCGGTGTGGAGTCGCCATGCAAATTTCTGTAACTGAACGCCGCCCCGTGCTGAAGGACTGGAATTAATTTGTGCACGGAAACCCGGGTTTTCAACCCGGATATCCGCTCCTGCCCCATTTAGGTGTGCGAAACCTGGTCTTAGTAAGCAGATGATGCCCCCAAGCTTGGGCTTTTGACCACTGTTTTCTTCAATAAGCGACGAGTTTTCGCTTCTGGAGGTGTCCAGTGCTAAAACTGCAATGTCACAACCTGTCACACCCGCCTCAGCTTCTTCAACGCCGACGTTTACAATGGTTCTGACCTGTGTTGCACAACAACGACGCCCAACTTTATGATCAAATCTTAATCCCCACCTTGTTAAGAGTGGCATTGTCATCTCTGCGAAAAATCGCCTCATTGTTCGTTCATAGTTTCACAACAGTGCTCTAATAATATCACTTCGGTTGCCGATGAAACGTCTGCTATCTCAGGGACACAAACCAACGACCATTGACCCCCCTCCGCTAATAAGGGCACACTTTCCGGAGGACACCACTTTGTTTACGTTCCATGGTCGTCCTCTTCGGGAAAGTGCTGTGTATGACGCGTCTAGTACTGAATTTACTGTGGTTACCTCCTTCTTGAGGATGAACCGGCCTCTTGGTTGTCTTGAATAGAAACCGTCATAAAATGAGGGCGAGGACTAAGTTCTCGTAGCTATTGACCCAGGAAACGCTTCGGAGCCACCACTGGTTAAACACAGGGTCTTCGAAATCTTCCGGACGCAGCTGCCACACCTCTAATCATAAAGCAAGGCGGATTGAACCGCAACAATGTACATGTAACTGTGTGGTGGCTCGGTGATTCAGGATATTAATAGAACTTATTCTATCGCGTTGAATAGGCTAATTACTCGAGTTGGAAGTCCCAAAGAAGGAGACAGTGGAGAACGATAAACCAACAGAAGATCGCTGTGGCTAAGTTGGCTACGACAGGAAGAAAGTGAACTCTTAGTGAAATACTACAAAAGATCGAGTTGTTCGTTAGGACATGACCGTTTCACTCTACTCTTGACAATCAAGCTGATGTCATGTCTACGCAACGGGCGGGAGAGATTGGATAATGCTGCAGTGGTCATCCAATTTCGGGTTATGGTTTCGTCTTTCGCCAGTGCGCCCGGACTTATGCAGCTGCCCAGATAGACGAACTTATCTACCACATCGGTAGGTTCACCTGCAAACATGAGGTTTGTGTTCAATCTCACCGAATCCTGCAGTAGCACTGTACAGGTGCGAAGCGCGTATCAAGCTATGTAGCAAATTACTTAGGTTATTTGAGATTTTGCTTTTCTAAAGGATATGACCCAAGGAGAGCAATATCGTCGGCTTACTCAATGTCCTTGAGTCAACGCCCCGGGAGTATTTCGATACCCGAAGTGCTAGAGGCAGGTAAAGAAGACTCAAGGGACAGAGGACACCCGTGCTTGGTGAACTCAGGAGATATTTGCCGTAGACACGTACGCGTCCACGGGAGGTGGTATATTAGGCAAGAACTCAGAATGGACACCATTCGTCGCCAGACACTGCCACAGTTTCTGACGATCAACTGAATCAAAAGTAGATCTGAAATCGAGAAAGACGACGATCGTTAGTTGTCGGAAGGAGAGACGCAGTTATACTACTTGTCACTAAGTGGCTATATGGTCGATGCAACCCTGGTCAGGGAGGAACCCAGCTTGATTCTCGCTAATCTGAATCTTACGGCAGTGAAGCATCAGTGTCATCACTGATGTTGCTGTCTTTGATGATGATGAATCTGAATCTCCTGATGGTAGACAAACTTTCGCAGGGTAATGAAGGGAAGAGCCTTTAATGCTATTGTCACTAGACCGATGTCCCGGTAGTTTTCGAGCGACGTTCTTGCACCCTTATCGGATATAGGAATCACCGTTGAGACGCTCGATCCTGTCGGTAAACGTGTCGTCGTCTCAGACATTTCGGAATAAGGTGAGCCACAAGCGAGTCATCACATTTGAAGCGTGCAGTATACCAGCCATCTGGTCAGGTGCTTTGTTGCGCTGAAGCAAGCTGGTCTTTCGTTGTCGGTGTCTGACTGATGCCATTCCACTCGGGTTGGTTTGGTACTTCCAGTGGTTGAGTTGGTGGGGGCCAACTGAACTGTTCTTTTCAAAGAGTTCAACCATCCAAGACGGCCTTTCTGTAAATGAATTGAGGTCCCCTTATTTTTGGAGGCGAACACTTACCATTCTCGGATCTGCTGATCGGATTAGCTGGAACAGAGTGAGTGTTTCCCGTCCCTCCATTTCTCGGTCTTCTGCGGCTTTACAGCGCTCTCTGTCAATCTGTAGGCCCTTGTCATTGGGCGTTTAAAAAGCCTGCGCGCATCATCACAGTCGTCCGTTTTTAGTGTAGTTTTTCTGGCTTCAATCAAAGCTGCTGCTCGTGACGAAATCCGGTGTTCATTGCGGTGTATGAGGGACCTCAGGTAGACGGTTTCAGAAGTTGTGAGCATGGCTTCTTTCACCTTTCTCAAAATCATGGTTACAATAATCGTACCCGTTGAGTTCTGGAGGCATCTCAGCCAACTTAATATCGCTGAGCTACAGAGACGCTTTGCGAGTGATGAGCTGAATGACATTGCATCAGTTGGCGTGTTCTCGAGGTAAAGTCAATAGATACGCATGCTCATACAATGCCGTGATCTGAGTCGAGAGGTGTGCTCCAAAATGAACGACAATCTTATATCGAACCTCTCCGCCTTCTTGTCCATCTGGGTCCAGGGCTGGTTTGCATTTGGGGGCCTCCAAGTCCCACAGTATGGGCGTTTGTGCTGAAAGTTGGTATTAGCTGGAAGTAAATGATATTCAGCACATGACTAAAGAATTCGCTTCCCATTATCCATGCCCTGAGCCTCAACCCCGAATCGATCGCCAAGCTGGGACTCCTAGGTCTAAGTCGCCCGATGTGGACACTGATGTCACTTTCCAGAATCATTATATCTGTCCTCCTCTCTGACCGAGAAAAGTTTGGCAAATCTTGATAGAAACGGTCGTTCTCAGCCTCAGAGCCGCCCTCTGTCGGAGCAACGCTGACATAACAAACAAATCCCATTTGCCACGTCGAGACGCATTGATCTTGATTGAACCAGTTAATCAAAAAGCACGAAGGCGACTGTTAAATGGAATCCAGTCCAGTAGGGCGCATTTAGCAGTGGGCTAAGCACAACTCCTACACCGTATATACCACGAGACATTGCAGTAAAATCCTCAGACACCCTAGGAGTAACTTGCGAGGAATTCGGGTTTGTCCCGAGCGATTAGAGGTGTATGACTGAACTGGGGTCTTGTGTGTGTGTTTTGGAAGCACCACATGCATCGATCGAAAGAGAAATCAAGGTCTGGGTAAGAGTTGTCTGTTGCCCAATTTGACACAGAATATGGACGTTGAAAGCAGCAAAGTGAAACAGGTCTCTTCAAGGTAGTAAAGGTTTATTTTGATTTATTTTACTGGATGGAAACTTAGACACGGAGCTGCGGTTAGTTAGTTAACAGCTAAATGAATCAGAAGGACTTGAGCAAGGGATGTGTTTAGAGGATTTAGTGAATAGAGAGCTGTAAGAGCGAACGATACTTCCCGGTTTGTCAGGTCGATAAAGGGGGTTCGGTTAACGTATCCCACTTTGATCCTTTGACTCAAAAGTGTGACCATCGTTCAGGTGTAACGCCCTTTCGGTGCCTAGCTGCCATACCACCTGAAGGGGGCTGGGATACTGCCAGGATGCCCAAACCATCTCCTGTCTAGGCTTGGGCAACCTGGCAGTATCCCAGCCCTCGTGCTTCCTTCGGGTGGCATTGCAGCTGGGCACCGAAAGGGTGTTGCAGCCGAACGATTTTTTCAGAGAGGAGAAGTTGAGGTGCTGAGACCGGGTTCGAACCACGGACCTTCCGGTCAGTGAATTCGTGCTTCAATCAGTGAGCCATCTCGCCCTCCACAATGCAGTGGGAGGATATAGGGTTCTGTTCGGAGACCCTCACCACAGCCTTTCACTCGGAGGTTTAAACCACGAGGCGGCAGTTGTTAGGGTTTGATTGAGAAACCCTTTCCGGAGTCAACTACTCAATAGTCTGATCCATTTGAATGCAGGGGGCTGGCCTGCCCCTTGGGTGCAGGAAGTAAGACATAACTGTCTGCCTTTTACTGAGGCTATGCACAGCGGGTGCCACCTGAGCTGCACCAGACTGATTCTTAAATTATTTTGATCGTATCGAATGATGCACCGGCATTCATAGTCAGTCGTTAAGCAATCGGAGTGTGCTTTTTCAGGGTTAACCTTTCCAACCCGTCGTCCCTCGGAGGAAACCAGTAACACTGGTTCCATAGATATGTATATACTAGTCACCTGAATGAAACACTTTACCGCCTTCACACTCTGTCGTAGAGGAGGGTACAACTTTACCTCCAAACCGCCTCGTTATACGATTTTTCGCAGTATGGGGACTCACTCGTCTGCGTCGAGTTGCTCCCCGTTGGCCTTACTGAGATCAAGGTAGCTCAGTTTTTAAGGTGACAATTTGCTGCATGAGAGGTCCGCGGTTCGAATCCAACCTGTGCATCTCGACTGCTCCTGTCTAGGCTTGGGCAGCCTGGCGGTATCTCAGCCCTCGTCTTTTCCCCTGGTGACATGGCAGCTAGGCACCAAAAGGATGTTACAGCTGAACGATTATTATCGTATTCATTTGGAGAAATAAGTTCCAGCCAATATAGCCCACAGGATCATTGCAGCACTGAAGCCCGACCGTCACAACAAGGTGACAACTTTTGGTCGGGATTGGGACCGTGTTCATGTACGTGGATTTCTGACAAGCGAGCTATGTCCAACTAATATGCATGAAGAGGACGCATCTTCACAGCCTGACTCCACGCATCCAAATGGGTTCTTGAGTTTTAACTCCCGACAATTGCTGTTCCTCGCATTAAGTTTCCAAGTTTACTGGTCATTTCAGATAGTAGAAGGTTGGTTTCCCCCCAGGGAACCGTAAAACAAGAAGTGTGGCTGATGGAAGATATCATGGCGTCTCTTCGGATATTTTTGCGAGCTGTGCCTGTAGGGCCATCCGGTTTTTTTTTGAAAGGGCATCTATGCGCAACCATGCGCAGGACTGGCGGAGGCCTGTCCGAAAGAACCTTCGTTTCGACTACCGGAGGAACAGATAGCTTCTTCTCAGTCCTCCGGCGATGTTTTCACATGACCACCGGTTGGGAGTCTTAGACAAAAAACCTAATGGGCCATCATCGCTGCTGTAGCGTGGAACACCCGCTTCCACTCCTCTACTTTGTTGAAATCGGCCGCCAATAATCAAGGTTTTCTCAGCTGAGGCTAGGTGTTAGGCCTCTCGAGAGTATTTCAGTGGGTGGAAAGGATGACTGGTAGTTTCCTAAGTCATCCATTTACCCCTATTTTCTTGAGGCATTCGGAGGCTCAAGAGGTTTCCCTGATATGTAGCCATGAATATGGCCTTCATAAGTGCAGAAACCTTGGAGGGAGGAAGCGTTTAAATTCCAGATCCTTATAATGCTGACCTCCAAAGGCATATGATATTCACACGCCTCTTGAGCGTACCTAAGAGTGTTGAGAGGAACGAATACATTAACAGAATAGAATGCACCATTAAATTCGAGGATTCTATGGCACGTGTATGCGTTCCGTTGCTCGAACACTTTACACTGTGAAGATGTCCACGCAATCCATTCCCGACCGCAATCTCGCCTGCTCTTCCCGGGTCAAATTTTCACGTGCTCCTGAGACATTTTGAAGTGAGCGATGCAAGTAGTCTACTTACAACGGGGGTTAAACCGATTCGTGCATTGTCACCATTTGTATCGACCCGACTCATTTGGATGGAGGTGCGTTTCACTAACATGGAGGCAAATAAATTAGGGGGCACTTTATAGACATAATACACTACTCATAAGGTTGCCGAAGGCTCTTCGACAGCACACAACCAGTCTTACCATTCTTGGGGCTCATCAAGTAGGTGCAGTCCCCGAGTTTCCATCAACCTTATATTCTACTTGAACCCAAATTGGACATATTTCGGCAAATACACTCATTTGCGCACCAATTTGGTTTTAATGGGAGACTCACCAGGAACCCAGCTGAGTCTCTGTAGTATTATGTTCTTAGGCAACTGAATGTGCTGCACCAGGCCGCCTCATGTTTCAGTTGCTACGATGTTCGAGATATCGCGATATATTATATGGACGTAATACACTACTCATAAGGTTGCTGAAGGTTGCTTAACTACCATAAACGAAGGCAGAGAATAATATTCTGGGGCGTTGGAGAGGTTCTTCGAAAAGTCTCAGTGCTAACTTAAATCTGGTATGTCTAGTCGTTCTTTAGGGAGGCGGACTCTCCACAGATGGCGTCAAAGATACCCAAAAGGTGATTACTGATCTTGCTGATGTCTTCATGTCGGGATCACTGTTAGCCGTTTATCCCACACGCTCTTCCTTTTTTAATTTATGTGGTTTCTTTTCGAATCTTGAGGTTAACCCTTTTTACAACTATCATACGTGCCTTCACACCACAACAGTTGCGTGCATATACGGTTTATCCGTCTGATTTACTCATATTCTCCATATTTTTTAGCACTTTATGACAAATGTTTTCCTTGTATCGACAATGCAGTGTGGGAGTTCAGAAGATTTTGTCACGTTGTAAGCTGAACAGTCATGTTGGGTGACGCTGAAATTGTCTAGACGCCCGAAGTATGTTCATCCAAGTGCAAGACACTCCAAACCCAAACAGCATGAAGTACTTTCCTGGCAAGGACGTGCTCGGTACTGGTACGATCGATTTTCCATCCATCGTTCATACCGGATCGTCTCAGCTCGCCAGGCAGCTGTTCCGCATCGAAGGCGTTGAACGTGTCTTCTTTGGTCCAGATTTCATAACAATCACGAAGGTGAGAATCGCAGTTCCACGGAGGCGATGTTTTTTATGACAGAAAGATGAACTGGACTGGAGTGTTATCAAACCTGAAGTGTTTGGTGTAATTATGGACTACTATGCATCAGGATTGCCAATTGTTTCTGAAGATACACCTACGGAACGTACGTTTTACGTCATCATGTTCACGTTAGCTTCCTGGAATACTACAATCTGTGTTCAGCTTTTGATTTTTTGATCCATGAGTCGTAACTTTTGTAGACCCACAACTTATCGTGTTTTACACTGTTAATCATGGTTGTACCCTCAAAACAGAGAGGTGACCTACATGTCAACTCCATTTTAATGAGCATACTTCTCTTTATTGACAGAATATCGGTCCGCAGTCAATAGCTGTTGACCACGAGCAACAGACAGATTAAAGGCCGGAGCACCCAGATACCTTTTCCAATGGTGGCCATGGTTTTGGACTAACTTATCGGGTCATTAGGCGTTAGGAACGATGGCTGACTCGTCAGTCACTTGTTTTTACTGTGATTCGTAGTCAACCAAGAGAAAATTTTGGATGGAATCCTGAGTAAAGATAATCTTTTTGTTAGAATTGTGTCATCCTGCTCTTAGTAGGGGATGACAAGGACAAATGTAATGACAATGATAAACCTCTATGCTCTCCCGCTATTGGTGCACACTAGGCAATCGGTCTTATGCTTGACAACTTAGAACGAATTAGGCCAAACCATGGGAGACCGCATTTTGCTCTCCCCGTTGAAGGGTTGACTATTGACTAGAGAAAAGCGTCAGATTTCTGTTGCGCCAGCTTATCCTGAACCGAGACGTGCTAGTGCCACTTGATAAGCCCGTGTATTGGTCATCAACTTTTGTCGTCTAGGTCTTTGCGGACGGGTTATTTTCGTGCTGCCTGGCTTAATTTGAATAAGTACTACGGAATACTTCATTACGAAGTGTCCTAAGGTAATCATGAAAATGGCATTTATTAAAAACTCCATAAATAATGACTGGGTATTCCTGGCTTCGTTAGCCGTCACGAAGAGATCGGACCTAATTGCGGTACGACGGTGCGTACACCTCAATGACCCATTCAGATGCGGGCAACTGAGTATCATCAAGTCCACGGGCGAATGCGGCGCTGAGTCTTACGGTGAAATGCTGGTTTCTTTCACTTGCAACAGACCACGCAGGCTTCGTCTAATTCTATACCCAAACCCCACCTCAATTATTGCTTGTACTCAAATAAGCACAGTAGATATGGACGGATGCGAGTGTTTGAAGAAAGTTCGAGTTGCTTCCGGCGCGTTTCTTTCCGTTAAAAATGAAGGAGTTGTAACGCGACCGTGAGATGGAACACCAGGCTATCAAAAACGGTTCGTACGAACTCCTCGGTTATTTGTCGTGTATTGTTCAGCCCAGTCGTTTAACGGCCGTTTCATACCATCTTGCACTGACCACGTAGATCAGACCCTACTTTCGCTGTCAGCCGCTTTTCTATACTCTTCCACTTGACTGAATAGGCAGTTTCAGCCGTTCATTTCATTATTCTCTTAGATGTATACGGACCTGACGACTTAATCCCGTAAAGAATAATGTTCGTCACCAGGTGCCCTTGATGACATTGGAAATATTAAGACAGCTTTCCTTCCGTGTGTACTTCACTGTTCGTCGTGCAAACTGCCATCAGTGATAGCGGATTGGCTTTGTGTCCAGTTCGGTAGTTGCGCCCATGCGATTGATTGGAATCTGGTTCAACGTTGCTGAAATAGTTGTTTGTATTTTGTGAAAAGCGCTAAACTGCGAGAAAGGACGAAGCCTTAAGTCATGAAGATTTTTCCAAAAGAACGATTCGGTCATCAAGTCCGAGGCATTTGGTTTAAGCTTTGGCTTGACTGTTAGCCGTTCTGGTGGATTTCATATTCAGTCGGATTGCAATCGGAGAAGCTCACACATCCTAAAGTTGTAAGCTGTTAACTATACACTGTTCTGGTGCAGCACATTCAGTTGCATGGAAACATCACAAACGAGAGATTCAGCTGGGTTCCAGGTGAGTCTCCCGCAAAACCAAATTGATTTGCAAATGAGTGTATTTCTTGTATACACTGTTCTCTTCAAGGGAGACCAATGTAGTGGGAGGTGATATTTCCACCACCGTGGTCACATTCTTTCGAGTGGACCGTGCGCTAGGTCATAGGTGACTTGGAACGGTGTGAACTCTCCGTGTAAATGGTCTATATTCGTAGGAGTCCTTGTTGAGGATTATTTTAATTATGTAAAAACCAGACATCTGGTACAATCACAGCCTTTTAATCAATATCCTAGCCGTTAATTCCTGATAGCATTTTGTGCGGAGTTTTACGAGGTAGTTACTTATACAAGCCTACCGACCTATCTTTATCATATTCATGGATTTTCTTACAATTGGTTTGTAGAAGTGGATGGTGAAGTCGAAGAGGACGAAACTGTTATGATGATTAAAGAGCTACTGGATACCAGAATACGACCGACTGTTCAGGAGGATGGTGGGGATATCATCTACGTGGTGAGTGTTCACCTGAATCATATGCTGGTCGTATCCTAGTGTACCAGCACAGGATAATTTTTCTATTGCGTTTTTGTAACAACTTAGTTTGCCTTAGTTATCCACTTCTCTGTTAGTGTTATCGGCGAAGAAACATTGGTGTTCAGAGCTTTCCGTATTTGGTTGTTCATCTATAGGG
>SJOL01009659.1:873506-901977 GCA_004794785.1 Opisthorchis felineus | reverse complement strand
TAACCACTGAGCCATCTCGCCCCCCCCCCATAAGTGCTATCGCCGAAGTCCCACACTAACACAATATGAGGTTCACATGGTCCCATGAGCGTGACTGCCTAATGTGACCACTCAGGGCTCGTTGACTTAGTTCACAAGCTGCGCGGCAGAGGTTTTATTATTATCGGAACTGGTTCCATGCGTTGCTACTCGATAACGCAGGTAGCTACAGTGTGTTCAGGCTACATCGATTTGTTGCATTTGTGTCGAGTGGCAAGGTACCTTTGGACGACAGGATGGAAAAACGTACAGTAAGTGTAATGTATAGGTTCACGTCTTTTGGGTTGAAAAGGTTGCAACAGACCATCAGAGAGGTCGCGTGGGCATTTTGGTTCAAATTCATTTCCGAACTTCCAATCCACCGTAACGTGGGTTTTACGGTCTGTTCATGTTTTGGAAGCAAATGATACGGTTCAACCCACCGTCGCTGCATTAACCGAGTACGCATTCGTAAAAACCTGTCAATCGAATACCACTAGATGAGATTTTGTGCTTTGATGGATTCCTTTTAGCAATAAACATCACTTCTGATCATCGTCGTTTTTTTACGAACAATTATTTTCCCGTAAGATCCTGTTCAATTTTCCTTACAAACATAACGTCATAGGACACTGCAAATTAGATCGTATTCACTTTAGAACTGTATTTTACTTCAGCTTCTGACAAACACAGAGTTGATTCACTTTTAGTAACTTTTTCATGTATATGATTCGTAAAGGTTCTGGTGGCATCAAATACAATCCCCTAGAACCAATACTGTCCAGTCTGCGAAAGTCATACATGCATGCCTTTTCGATTCTTCCTGGCACCATATCAGAGTTCGTCTAAAATTTCCACCTCTTACCTGCTCTTCTAGGGATTCAAGGATGGTATTGTTCGTCTGAAATTGCAAGGATCCTGTTCCAGCTGCCCTAGCTCTGTGGTGACATTGAAAAATGGCGTGCAAAATATGCTCCAATTTTATATACCCGAAGTTCTGGGGGTGGAACAAGTTGAGGATGAACTTGATGCGGTTTCCAAAAATCAGTTTGAAGAGACTGAGGCCGCAATAAGAAGTCAGGACACAACAGGCCATACAGGCTCATGACTGTCAGCTCAATCCCTAACACTTTCTTTTCATCTGTGTACAGATTATCTTGATTGTGATACTGATACTGTTTAATCAAATTCTTCCACATCCCCGTTCCGTGGGAACTACGTTTGCATGCGGCCAAATGATGTGGGTTTTGTTTTGTCTTGACTCCCATGAACTCTTATTTTGTGTTAGGTTGAGGTTGGCTCAACTGTTCGGTCGCAGTATTTTGCCGTGATGCACCTTGATACCGGGAATATTACAGGTCTTTAGAGAAAGTCAGTGCACGCGTTCGCCAGTATCTTGTGAAAAAAAGCTGTTTTTTCGAAGATCACGGTGGTGTTTTTCACCACGCTCACCGAGTGATTCAAGTAGCCATCAGAACATTAAAAACGTGGTTGAATCTGTCCAGTCTAGCCATTATCTCACCATTTACCACATACTTTGTTCAAAATTGGTTTGATAAGATCGATTCGACCATGTTTTTGCAAAATGTATCTGTGTCTTTGTCGGTATAAAAATAATTGCTTCGCTTGTCTGAACAGGGAATGGCGGCGAATTTCAAAGCGCAAACGAGGAATCAAACCTGGGTCCTCCAAAAACGAATCCGCGATGGTGTGAACTGGGCTATATGGTAGCAGTCTTATTGTGCCAACCAAGCGCTTTGGTGCGACGAGCATGGCCTGGTATTCTAAGGTTCTGATGAACGTCCATCTCTCAAAGCATGAAGGGGAATGTCGTACTACAAGCCACAAGAGATAGCCAGTTGTTACTGACCAGGACTGATCAATAGAAAAGGTATTTGTGCAGAATTCGAGGTTTTTTTCCATGTGATTCTGGAAGTTGAATTAATTCTCGAGTAATCTAACAAGGAGATGCTGCAAATTAGCGTTGAGCCTTTTCTTCCGCCCATTTCTACTAGGTTTAGTTATGAAATCATTCAGTGTTTGGCTCTCTTTGTCATCCATCGTGATAACAGTCTCCTCACTTACCACCACCAGCAAAACCCGCATGAGTCAGTAGGTCAGAACTTTCGCTATTGGGCAGTGAAGCTGGATAAAACACCTGCCAGAAGTATTTGAACATCCTTTACAGCATCGAAGCGACGCCGTCAGTTAATTGCAATTCTGCAAGATGGACTGGAATCCCCGAGACGTATCTATGTAGGCAAATGGGAGTGATCTAAATAAAGCGACCTTCACAGTAATGGTATGTGAGGCAATAGCTTGTCTTTCCCCAGGTTATTGGGGGAAACGCTTACAGTCAGTGGAAGTTCGACACCGATGATATATACTAATAGCTGGTGAATAATCTATTTGATGTCGTATCTTGCCTTCGCTCCGGTTGCCACGGTTGGTGGTTGCAATCCTAGACACGTACTGTCGAAGCATCCACACACTCACCAACATTATTTTTCTGCTAGCTCATGGATCCAAACCGCAAAATTTCGGCGTAGCCTACACGTTGTGGCTCTTCAGTCGAAAAGCATACTGACGCATACGGTACGTAGAGGCTGGGGACGATGGTTCGGGTGCCTCATAGAGAGGCAGCACAGGGGAGATGTAGTGTAATTTTCCTTACCAAAACCCTTAGGTGCCGGAAGGGGAAAGTGTGTGAAATAACGCCGGTATACCGGGGCTGTAAACTTGGTTACTGAAAACATTCAATCGTCTATACTTGATTAGACGACACTTTTCTGTAAGCGGCTCATGACGAATGATGATGATGAATAGATTCCCTGCTGTTCGGGTTCGGTTGTGTTAGATGGTTTTCAGGTTTAGTGTAATCTCCTAGGAAAAATTTACGATGTGAAACCGATCCCTAACATTGGATTACGGAACTGCGTGAAAGTTCATAACTAACAGTAGAAAACAATTGGCGAAAAAATGAAAACAATGAACCAATTTGTCCCTAAATGCGTGGTATCCCTAATTCCACCGACTGTCTTCAGGCCTCCAAGCGGATAACCATATCGTGCCGTCACCATATAGCTAATACCTACTGTCCAAGAAATCGGGTTTCATAACCCCTTTACCAAGAACGCGATCTCTGTTTTATTTATCCTGAGACCGAGAACCCTCGACGTATTCCCCGAGTGACTGGATTGTTACTTATCAAATCATGAATAATCAAAACCGCCGTTGCTTCAGCATTCGAGAGCTCTCGCAACACTCATTTCCGAGGTCGCCACATGAAGCTAGTTCATTAGTTCAGCAGATTGACCTGCTGAGGGAACTTCTTATCATCATACAGCTGTTTTATCTACAATGTGTGTATGGCACAGAAGGACGGTGTTTGTTGGTAAAACGTAACGCCAGTGAGTGTCCGCTAGCGATGGCCGCTTGGTTTAGAGTACAGTTTTTTCCCTTGCTTCCGGTATTTGCTGATCACAAAGGCTGGAAATCAACTAGAAATGACCCGGTTATCGTACACAGTATTCCAAGGTCCGCACTATGGTGAACCAATGGAAAACAATGCGACTGCTGTATTTCAGTTATTAGTGGGCTTTTGGGACTGAGAAACCATGTGCATCCTATTCGAAACAGACATTTCGAATCAGCAATGCCGGACGAACATTTCGTGATGTCACATAGCTGGCTACACAAATCGGTTTATCTCCAACTGAAGCTAATACGGGAAACTTTTGCTTTCAGTCTAGACATGCTGAAGAACTGATGCATTTTTCTTACCTCATATTCATTTGAACTTCACTCACTCATTACATGTGGATTTCACGAGGATTACGTTTTAATTGACGGTGTCTCCCACAGAACCTGTCGGTACGTCTTGCAAAGCTGATCGGGGAGTGGTTACCTAAATAGTATTTCACGGGAAATAGTTAAAATGAGATATTACATGGCAAACACTTCTGTGGACCCTTGACGAAACACTACTCGGAAGGTTCCTGGAAATTTCAACAACCCACGATCGGCTTTACCCTTCTTGGGGATAGTCAATTAGGCGTAGTCCCCAATTTCCCGTCTTCGAGCGTTCCTGGTGCTACTTGACTGGGAATTTCTGGATCAACACCCAGGTTGGTTGCTGCGTCATCCTACGAGCCGCTATGTAGACCAAACACATCGCTTAAGCATGAGCAAGTTTGCCTGTGTGGACGTGGTAATTGAAATGCCTCCAGCACGGGTCCGTGAAGTTGTGATAACACACTGGCCTCCTGTGTAAGATATCCAAGGTTTAACTCTCGGCATGGCGAATCATATGCTCTGGATTGCTATTGAGGAGAATGTTGGCATAAGCTCTGGTGATGATATCTTTAAAGTGAAAGTTTAGCAGAGTGTTCTTCCCTTTTGGCGCGAAAGTCAGATAGCGAACATGCGTTTTCTGTCATCTTGCTGCTGCTGCTAAAAACTGACTACCGAGTCTATGTGGATTCGCCATTGTGTAGGTTATTACGCAACCTGAAACCGGACCTTTTATTTGTCAGCTAAGCCGCATTGACCAAACTTTGTCAACCAAGTTCCGTGTGTGCAATGTTTTGAAGCAATGCACCTGATTGCCGTGCTTCTGAGCACGTGACCCCAGTTTATCGTGCTATGTATGTCCATTCGGCTTTGTTGCAAACCCGTTTTATGTACAGTTTGATCTCTCACGGCTACGGAGAGTAATAGAAATGCTAACATCCCATATTTCTTTTATCCTCGTTGACCCATGAGCCGGTATGCGATATATCCGATGGGAAGGGGATAATAGATGGCTAATTTCCCCCTGGTGTTATCCTCAAGGATCCCGGTAACGCAGCTAACATTCGGGAAGTTTATGGTGCCTGTAGTGTGCGAAGTGATTGACTTGTTTTCCGCAAACGGGCACAACGACGAGGACGGAGATGACCTTTTTCGCATGCAATGGACCCTTACTACTTGTGTGTGGATAAATAGTATATGTTTAATGATGATGACATCATGACTTGGCATTACCTCATGAGATAAAATCTCGGAAAGAACAATGCTGGTAAAGAGAAAAAACGCTGTCGCTTATTTTCGGTTCGAATAAAAGTGTCCAAGACCTGCGCTTAACAAAACACCGAGTGCGGTTCTACCCATAAGCAACTTCTACGGTTGAACCCGTCACAGTAATATGGTACCATTACATAGGCATGTTTAATTGCCGAATGCTAACAGATTGGTGAGGTTTGAACTGAATCAGTTCGCTTTTATTTCTTCCATAGAATCTGGCGGAAGCAAACGGGAATTTGTTTAGTTACCTAGTATACATACCCTGTGGTTATGCAACTCCCCCATCAGATACCTCAGTATGCTGTCGGTTCCACTGACTTTGTCAAGGGTGCTTTTACACTCTAAGAGTGTAGTTCTTCTATTGGAAAGCCGCTACTGTTAGGGCTGTTATTAGGTGTTTACCGGTTCGTATAACTATGTGTGTGTGTGCACACAAATGCTATCTGCAGTTACTGATCCACACGGGCCACCGCGTCTTATGCTATTTGTGCCACACTGCAAGTTCCTCCTTTGACTTCCGAGCCGTTTTATTCCAGAAGAACGACTGTTGAGCACCTGGTGCGACATAGTATGATGTGAAGTGTCATTTCAACATATCACAGACCATACCTGATGGTCACTGTGTTGATCCGTTCGTAATAAGCCCCGTTGGCTGTTTCCGAAGTTCGATTAAACACATCAAAGTTGTTTGGATGTACGACGAATGCAGCTAATTACTCAGTGGTCAAACTGAGGCCAATAAAAGTTGTGGCATACAAAGTCACAACATTATCACCTGATCGTATCTGGAACCTTCTAAATAATCGACGGAAGCAGACAAAACGAGCTGAACTCGGAGGAAATGTTAGCTAAGCGTCTCCTTGAAACCGCAACGAATCTCGTAACATGCTTAGATGGCACTTAGTGCACTAAGGATGCTAACCTGAAAAAGTCAAAGAATGCTTTAGAATAATAGTAGAAAACCGCAGGTTCAATTTGCTTTTATTAGATGAAGAGGAGCTCTGCGCAAGCAAGCTTTGGTCTCTGCATCACGGCACTGACATTAAGCCCACCAAACCAACTAAGTATGGGACTAAAGCTGTTGTTAAACTATACACAAATCTACGTTTTGTAGCCGTATCGAAGATGCATAGCGTACTACATGGCATCCAAGAACTACAACTGTTAGTCAGAATTGTGTGACCTGATTGTGAGTTAGAAGTGCAAAAAGTGCATTTGTGTGCGCAGTCAGTTACTGGCATGCTGTAAACTACACCCACGTAGTTCATTAGTGAAGATGAACTATGAAATAAATCCTTACATTTCTGCATATATGCCGTCAGGCATCAATTGATTGGTGGGTTTGAACGATTCGTACATAATTTACATTTAAGCAAGTCTTTATCACCATCGACTGTTATTTGATTTGGCGATCCTGGCTAAAACAAACTGTTGTTATTTGACTGACTTTGTGGAAAAGAAACCGCCTTACTTGTTTTGATCACTTGTAGTGCCTTCGCGATTTGGTAAACTTTCTTTTAGGAGCTTAGCGACGGACAGTCTGTGCTCATACTTTGAGGCTGCACAGCCACTGTGTGTTTTTGATTTTAGGTATTTTTTTTCCTGAACACAACGGTAGTATCTATCAAGCGGTATGTGAATGGACAAATTATCTTTGCAAAACAACCAAAGGAGATATCTGAATCGCTGATGAAATGACATACCAAAGTGCAATACAATTGCCGCTTGATTTACGAGTTGTGTGCCACAACACTGATAGTACACTGTTTTGTTAACGGGGTTGTCGCTTTTGAGAAATGTGAGGCAGTGATTCCAATGCAATAAAGTGATATACCACACGCCAAGAAATAACAACGTTTTAGTGGGGTTACCCGATATCATGTAATATTACGACCCCTAATTCAGTCGTCCATCGTCATCAGCTTACATACATGATTGCCATAGAGGACATAAAGGAAGAGGCCAATTAGCACGGAATTGGATCCGAGTAAAATGTGAACAAACGAAATGGGGTGACTGTGGACCAAAGTAAGTTAAGTTCGGAACAGAAGTGTCAAGACAGACTGGTTTGAAACAGCGAAAGATAAGGCTGATCCAATCAAACAGCGGATGGGGGAGATAGAGGGATGAACTTATGAAATGTGAGGTAAATTAGATTTTCATGCATCTCGCTTTAACAAGGTAAAGCCACACGCTGGTTCGGTTTGGGACGCTCGATGGTAACGACATCTGACCAGCTCAAAATTGACTTACTGGTTTGATTTCTGATAAATCGGAATGAATCTTGTGTGCCGATGCAGTCTGAGGCATCAACAATTTGCTGCCTGATGAGTTTCTCGAATATTTATTGGCCGGTCTAAACTTTTTGGGCAAGTGTTCTGCTATGCGGACTGATCGATATCCCTTTTCTGCTTGCATGCATCTACATGCACATTCTATTTGTAAACGTGGACACCCTTCTCGGGTTGCGGTGTTATTCTTTTTCTTTTGACCACTGAAATGTCGCCGGGTAAATCGAGTTGACTGAAAGTGATGGAAATACTTCGGTCGAAATTTGAAAATTCCACGGGCTAGTTGAATTGAAAGCTATCACGCAGCAATACACTTCACACTAGCATAAATGTACGATGGTGGGCTGGTAATCCTTTCCGCATATGTCTGTTGCATCGAACTATGCTGGTGGACGCACTCGCAGAATGAGTAACGTCGTGTACGGTTTGCGCTGAGCAGTATGTGCATGCATCCACCCCGTATCCCGTTTAAACCCGATGAACTAAGACCGTAGGAGGAGATGGAAGTTTCGAAGCCGTCAGCATACCCAGCCAGTCGCCTATAATTTTCACTACAGGTGGGTACAACTGAACAGTTGAGCCCCACAGCGCATGCAAAACAGAGAGCATCTGGTGGCTTGAATCGCTCAGGAGAGGCAGACTAAACGCACGCATATGACTAGCCAGTGCTGAACATAGTTCAGCTAGGTCTGGCCGACGATGGTCAAAGATAGCCACCTCCAACACTGTTGTAGTCTTAACACTCCGGAAGCTCTGGAGTGTTGTTGCGGGTTTTAATTGGGATACAACAAGATTTATTAAGCCACAAATCAAAACAACGAAGAGGATTGTTACACAGTGCATATAAGGTAGATGTCAATATGGTAAAGTTACCACATCCGCCGATCACTATGTGTACACTCGTGGCCGACCAATCCAATGTGACAGCACAAACACGACTGTGGCCGCTGCAAATTCAGCTTGTTCACTCTTAGGTCTTGCACGCTTCAGGTCTCTGGGTACAAGCTGGCGATCGCTGATTTGACGAATTCTAGTTCGAATCCTTTCGCTCCTTGACACCCGGCTTTGTGCTTCCGTTTCTCACTTCACAAGATCCACGTCAGCAGCTTTTAGAATTTCGAGATCCCACGTATTCAGGTATAGAAACTTTTGTTCACCAGGCTCCGTTTCTTCGTGTTGAGCTGGCCATAGAGTAGCTGCTTCGGATTCATTTTCCCATCCATACGGCCAACATGTCCCAGACACCGTAGACTCTTAAACGTGATCGTGCTCTCTATTCCACCATAATGCATCCGTCGGAGGAGCTCCTTATCTGGCGCTCATTTAGTCCAGTGAGCACCGAATATCCGCGCAAACAGTACATGTGAAATTTGTCCAAGTATCAGAGGTTGCGTCGGCACATGGTCAGATCATCACTGCCACACAAGAAGATTGATCGGCGGCTTTTGCTAACGTATTGCACTCTACATGCATATGACTTGAATGCATAGAGTAACTCAAAGTTTGCGACATGTAGATTGATGGAGGTAATTCCATCAATACGACGTTAAGTTCACACCCATTTCCCCTATCTAGTTTGTATTTGGCGATGGGTTGCTAAACACTATAGTTTAGAGAATAACTGAGGAATGTGACATTTTCACCCAGTGAGCAACACTTTTACCAAGGTACGCCCACCCGTTCGTTGACGGTCCCCCCGCTCACCAAGTTGTCAGCATGTATCAGGAAGTGCGTTTCTGCGATTGCTATTCGTGCATTGAACTCGATATATCGAGCAGTATTTCTTGACCAAGTTACAGGCCTGTTTCGCTGACAGGTAACAGTCTTTTGGGACCTGTCATTTAGACCTTCACTATCAAGAGCATTGCTCAACTTGCAAATGTCACACATCTTAGAACCATGCGCTCATTGGATGAAACTGCTACTCAGTCGTAAATATTCGCACTGTTTTTTTTTTGCGTGCTGGAATTTGTCATTTATTGACTTCTGTGTGAAGGTACATTTCTTATACCGTTAGAAGTGCTACCTAAGTTCTGGAATCATCTCTTTTGCAAATTTGGTGGTCCATATTGTAATTCACAGCAGCGCATTATAAATGATAGTTTCCCCAAACACTTTGGTACACTCAACTAGATGGTTTATGGAATTGTTTGGACCCCAGGGCGAGATTCAGGCTCAAGGAACTGTTGAGTCTCTCCTCATCCAACTGTTTCAGAGGCATGTGCTAGAAAATGTTTATTATTGAATCTCCTTCAGAATTTTCCGCATCTTTTGCGAGTGTACGCAAAACCTAGTAAACTTTCGAAAGTTAAACAGTGAGGTTGTACTCACTGAATGAGGTAAAATTAACTCTACTGGATACGAGGACCGGTAACAAACTTCTCCTGCAGCCAGCTGACCACGTGTCATGAGCTAAGTAACAAAGGTATACTGGGTTTTTACCTGGTCCAAGTCAAGCTGCTGATCATTCACTCGTAGCCAATCGGATCGGTATTTAATTTCTTACGGGAAAGTCGTTGGTTCGATTCTCGTTGAGGACTCGTCAGATGGTACCGATGCTGGGTTCCAAAGAAGATAAGACGTCAGTTCAGCTTCTCAGTAAAAATTAACCTCGCCTGCAGAATAACATGGCGATGGAGACTTTGAAGTTCGGCTTCAGACGTTGAAGATTCTGAAAAAAATGGTAGTATTGAGTTTTCACTTTCCTACTCAGTTTACGGACCATTTCCACTGCGTCCTACGCCGAACGGATGTTTGGGTGTTACTGCCTGAATCAGATAAAAATAACTGGCTACTCACCGGTTGTTACGTCTTTGTTAATCCTAACGCTAAATTTACCAAGTCAGTTTATGGAGGTTTATTGAGGCGGAAAAATGAGGTTTTGCAATTATTCAACACATAATTAAGAAGGTGCACCTCCAGTTATCGCAACTACAAAACAAATCATGCACACAGTTATCTAAATTAAAAAAGATGAATCTACCTTTGGTGAACCGATGGCGTTGGGTGTCAGTTGACATGTTATTTCTGGGATTTTCCTGCTTTCCCAAAGTAGTTTTCTGGTTATGTCTGACCAGAACCAACGTCAGAAACCACAGTTATGACCACAGGACTGGTATCCAGAAAACAGACACCGGTATTGTCTGAAACTTGCGTACAGTAATTAATCGTCCCATAAGGACTACATTCTGGAGCAACTGACTTCGTTGGCTGGTCATCGTAGGATTAAATCCCATTTGCAATCTATGTTGTGATTAAGAACAATGACGCTGTACCTGTTCAGCCAAGTGACCAACCCATTTCGCTCTAAAAAAAGATCTCCAGGCGAATGCAAACAGCTCCATTGCATTTCAGTGGCTCTTTGTGTGGACTAGGTTTGACCACATCTGTCATTTACAGTCGCTGCCTCTGAAGTGATACATAGTGTCAAAACTAGTCCACGCAAAAAGTCACTGGAACGCAGTGGAGCTGTTTGCATTCACCTGAAGGTCTTCTGTAAAAACAATGGCATCTTATCTTCGTCACCTGGATGAACACATACAGCGTCATTGTTATTGAAATGATGCAAACGTGACACATAGAAGACTACACAGCACTGCAGATTTCGAGAACACATTTTCTATGGACTCTAAAGTATCCCTCGACGGAGGTATAATTTCGCGGGAAGGTGACGAGCAGGAACACTTGCACACTTTCTGCAATAGTCCAGTGAGAGTCCATATTGATCGGGTGAAGCGGATGACAATTCTTCATTTCATCTGCGTTGAATGCTCCAAAAACAGTACTCTTGTCTATCAGTGAGTGACATACTTGAGCAACATGGCGAACCGGTATACCGGTCGTCAGCCCCGTCTTCTAGATCATCACTGAAATAGCTGTCTTTCTCATTAAACTACACTTGAACAAGAACCACTAAGCACGATAAGTCACCACTAAAACGTCTCCACAACGATAACGCCTACGGCTAATGTAAAATTGGTAATTGTTGGTTTATCGTGTTTGGCTTTATCACCTCATTCGGTATTGCAACCGTGGAATGTTTCCAAGAAGAGTGCTACATGCTTATTCAAGACCATATAGTCGTCCATCAAGAAGAGTTCAGTGCCATGCCGGTTTGCCGTATTAGCTTGGCTTATGACGTGAATTGCTTATAGTGACAATGGTACCGAGCATCTTCATTGTGGCATCTCCTCTTGCCGAATAAATCGGCCACTTGGGCAATCAGAAACTACCTCATTTTTGTTCTGGGTTTTTTTTAAAAAAGGAGGATTGCTAACAATTCCATAGTTTCAAAACTGTCTCCTCGACCGGGTCGTTTCCCTTTGGAGGCTTGTCAGAGAGGGCGGAATACTACATTTGCAAATTTCAGGCATTAATATAAACGGCAAAGTGTCACAGAAAATCATTTGATGCGCCTGACCGCTTAGTACACCACTTAGGTTTTCCTCATATTCTGTTTGGGGTATGATCAAATGATTTTATAAGTTACAAGCGTGTGTTTTGAAAACGATTGACAAACTGGCGTGAACACGTTAAAATGGGTGCTACCAAGGTATACGATGAATTTGCGTGTCACGTCATTGAATGGTGTTTTGATGCCGTTTTTCTGCCCATACCACCCTTTAATAGCTTTACTTTTAGTGAGAGTCTGAAGGACATTTCGACTAATTCTCACTTTAGAGAAACGACCAGGTCAGCTTTTGAACCACAGTCACCCGTATCTACGGTCGCTCGGTGTAACAGAAGGTTCTGCAAGTTACCAAACGCATCAAGCTAAGTGCAATGATTTGGTTCATTCAGCGTTTGTATGTGGCGAAACAGGAGTCATTTTTCGGTGAATTTTTAAGTGCGCTTCACTGCACTATTCGAGTGCAGCAGTAACAAAGTCGTTCAGCTGTAACACTCTTCCGGTGCCTAGCTGCCATGCCACCCGGAGGAAGCACGAGGGCTGGGATACTGCCAGGTTGCCCAAGCCTAGACAGGGGAAGTCGAGAGGCAGAGGTCGGGTTCGAACCACGGACCTTCCGGTGCATCTCAGGTGCATCTCAGGAAGCGAACTTGTCCTCACATCTGGATATTCTCACTGGATTGACGGATGCCGTTGTGTATCGCTACGTCACTCGTTCGTATGTCAAGATAGCTGTAAATGCAGCTATGTGAACTTCATACAAATTCGAACAGCGATGAATGTCAGCGTGGTTGTACTGCGCTATCAGAAGATGGCAAACCCGCAGTAATACGAGAAAACGAATAAATGCATTTGGCTCAAGAAGACATACGTTCAAGATAGCTCATCCTGAAGGGAATCTAGTCACCCGGAATCAGTGACAGGGCCGTATAGTCGTCATCGATGAAAAGAAGCTCCATGTAGATGAGTCGGATGCATAAATGCGTCACAGAATTTATAGAGAAAAAGCTAGTTTCAGTCTTATCAGCCCGTATTTGATTGAATTAACAAGGCTAAACGGCATCTAAGTCTCCGATGCGAACATACAAACATAAGAAAGATGTTTAATCCCTCTCGCCGTCAAGACTAGACATGCTCCACCAAGGTAACACAGTAACTCACACCTGTAACCAATCAGGAAATAATTTCTGTTTCGACGCATGAAGTTAGCAAGCCGAACGGCTCAGTGCCCTTATCTCAACCTGACTGATGATTCGTGTAACATATTAGCACACTAAGTGTATAAAGGTGTGTATATCCATGATTCAACGACTCATGGAAACGGAGCAGGGAAAACATCCGTCAGAATGTCAATCGCGGGCTCACCAAGTGTATGCTAAATCGATTTATACAGAATTTAAGACAATACGCCCGTGAAATATTTATAAAAACTGTCACTCCAGTGACACCCTAAGGGGCCGTATTTTTTGTCGCACCCTTTTTTATTATTTCAAGTCTGCGTTTGTTTCGTTAAAACAGATTCCCTTGGATTCCGACCATCGTCTCCGATGATAAGCATCGAGTTCTGGCAAAAAGTGTCTCACTTCATCCTTTGTCAGTTGAGTTTTTGATTAAACTTATGGCGATACTATAAACATATCGTGCACTGGGGATACTTCCATCTGCTTGGCAGTTTGGTGCTACCTCGTGCAAGTGTCTAATGGCTAATGTTATGTTATATTAGGAGATGTAACATTTCGACATTTCACTAGTTGAACTATCTTGAACTAAGCGTGTACTAGACAAAACCACTCAGTTACTTTCGTCTCTGCACCATACACTCAATACAATCAAGTTTAGTTTGAGCACCATACGACCAACCAGTCAACTTCACCTTACTTATAAAAGGGCATTTCCAAGTGTGTGTGAGTGCACGTGAAATAGGTACGCTTCCTCATTAGGTCTTCACTAACCTTCTGCTCATCGATCGGAGGTACAGCACGCTCCTGCGCAAACAGCACACCAATCCACAAATGGCTGATGAGATATATTTTGACCTGTCCGTATTTTGTGCGTACAATTCTGCATGCCAACGTAGCAGACTTAAGTTAACAAGCTAATAACCTGATACTCACTACTGCACCTGCCACTAGCGCTCATCATGGGCTCTGTAAAGGCTCGGCTACTTGCCCCACAATGCAGACCCTATTACGTGCTGATCATAAGTGTTCTTACAGCGATTTATTTAGTGATAACTGGGCTCGTGGTGGACAATCGGTATGAAAGCAAATTACAAGGTGAGTATCTTAAGTTTTCAGAGCTTAGTTGCGTGAAACCGAAATTTGATTCGAGGAATTAGATATTTTCAAACAAAAGAATGGAAGCCCTGAAAGACACTTCCTGTATCACAACGTTTCATACGTTAGTAAGACGCATTTCAGAACTTTTTTGGCCATAATCTCCGTGCAAGTCTAGGTTAGACTTGTGTAATATGAATACAACACGTTATCTCTAGATCAAAACGGTGAAGCACGTTGAATAATCGGTTACCAATAACTTGGCTTTTGGGTGAAGCAAAAAGACAATGTTCCCTAGGTAAAAGTACACAAAGGTCTGAATATATTTTAACTCAACTCAACAGATCAGAAGTAAGCTTTCTAGATGCGAACTAACAAAAAAGGGTTGAAAGTTGATACTAAATGATAGGGAAGTAGTACTTCTATCCTTAGCCGCACAAAGTTATGCATAAGAACATTTGTGCCAAAATTTAAGATATATTTTCTCAACGAATGATGTTCTTCAGACCAGCAAGTGGGTACCACCAGTCGCACGGAATTCATCACTGTTAGAACGAGTCAAATAATTAAAACCTCTCTTCAAGAGCGATGCAGGCCAAGTGTTAGGACCATCACCGTGAATCGCCAGAATGGAAGCTATTAACAATCGACGAATTGTACTATCGTAATGGCGTTTAGAGAAGTTACACTCTCCAAGCACCTTCAAGGAGACCTCACTTTGCTGACTAGCCTTACAGTTTCACTATTGCCTGAATGATATAATGCATTAGCGATATGACATGAGCATCATCATAGCATTTCCAAAGAAAAGGCAAGCTGACCAATTTATAAATACGTTCAAACAGACTTTGATGAAGTTTCAAAGGGATAGGATGTCAGAAGATTTAGATCATGCGTTTCTGGCAAATTACCAGACGGCATCAGATCAGTTTATATGAAACGGAATTTTTCAACCGACAGCTTTTTTAACAGGAGGCAAAAATGATTGTTGATGCAAGGGGAAACCCGAAAAGCTGTTAGTGATTCCAAACGCGCTTACTGGTGGATCTTCAGCCGTGGGGCCACACTTCTCATGTGACATTACCCTTCACAGCAGTGTAGATCGGGAGTGATCTTGTGCCGAAGGGCAGTCATCAGTTCTGAGGAAAATTTATTTTGGCATACTTACCAAATCCGGGGAAAATATAACCAAAACACTACCACTGAAGCTGCTTCTTGATGTTTTCAAAATATCGATGTGAGATAAACCCATCGACCATTTCAACAGTTCAAGCAAAGTTATTTGTAGACAGAATAATCAAAAGAGAGGAATTAAGCAATTGAACTTATGAGTGGGGATCTACGATGCACCTTCAAAAGAGTGATAGACTTTTGTCTTTCCAGACACAACACCAAGCACATTTGAAAATGCTTGAGATAATCGGGACCATGAAAATCCTAGCTTCTTTAGGATACGCAAACGGTAAAAATGGAAGTACACCAACCAGAGAGCATTGTGAACGCGCATGAATGTTCAGGTCAGGTCTGGTCAACAAGTGACACGCAGTACGTGGAGCATGAAGCGCAAATGTGAACTTTGACCAACCATCCACAACTCCTTTTCAATGCAGATCGCTCACAAGTGACCAGAGAACGCCATGGAGAGCACAAGGACAGGACAGATTCCGCGTAAACCCATTCAACCGTGTCAGTATGCGGAGTCATCGGTGGATGCGAGAACGGGGTGATTCGTGAGGCTAATAAAAAGCAATCAGTTTGACTTTCTAGCCATTTTTGAGCTGAAAGGATTCAATGATGTGTAATGCGTGATACTAATCCGGGCCGAAAACTACGACGACATCTCGCCAAGGAATTCACTAAAGGACAATTCATGAGGATGCGTTGGGAAAAGGTGTGCACCCTCATGAATTAAAAACAGTCAGAATGAGTCACCATTCTACGTTGACCCATCTTGATGTCCCTTGAAGACACTAACTTAAGGCTGGTTTGACTTGTGGCTGACGCACGATGGCATTCGGTGGAAGGTTTGTGTACGGCCAGCAACCAAGAACTGTTTCAATCAGTTTCCGAAAATGTGATGTACATACTTGTAGATATCACTGATTGCACCCTCCAGAGGTAATAGTTTGTGGATGCTTCAGTGAGACACCCATATTTAGACGCAATAGAGCAAACACCAGTTGCATCTTATTACCGGTTAGGGAAGCAGTGCACATTTAAACTCACATGTTAGTTTACGTATTATCCTCCATGGATGAAATGACTTTAGTTATTGTACCGGGCTTTTCGCGCAGCTTGGGAACCCGCGGAAAACGTTGTTTGTAGAACAAGCGAAGTTCTATAGGCTTTTCTGCATAAAGAAATTCATTCGCAGCGTGAAATCTCAACTTAAACTACAGGATATATTCACCCTGCTAAAAAATAGGGATAAAGTGTACCAAAGAGTAAAAGCCCCACACGTTTCTTAAGTCTTCTGTCTGGAAGCTAGTCACTAGAGAAGCTAGTCACTACGTGATCATATAGGGTAAACAGCGTCGTTAAGAACCAGAGGCGCTATATCCTGTCTGGAGGTGAGAAAGTTGCACTGCTGGTCAGCCACCTGTAATCGAATGGCACGAGGTTCAGCTGCTGACCTGAAGGTTCGGGGTTCGCATCACCAAAAGCTTCGCGATTAATCACTGCCAGTGATTTTCATCAAGGATGAGGGATCCGTATTTTGTTTCTCGACTTTTTAGCACAAACTACCTTCCGTTTATGAATGAACTCTCAAGTAAGAACCTCAGAGACAGCCACAGGAAATATCATCTTTATACCTTGTGTTACAGCTCATTCTCGACCGGTTGAAATTTGTTCATTTCAGTAAAGCGAAGCGGGCCAAAACACACCGATAAACAACCATTATGTCACTCGGAAACGTATCACCCAGGCTTTTGTGTTTGTTTGTTTGTCACCCTTAGTTGATTCGTTCTGGAACCCAGAACCCACCGTCATCCTGATGATCTGCACCTACGATTTGCTTACATTGGCGCCTGTGTACTGATTTATACTTGATAGTGCTACAGTCTTTTTGACGGTGCGTAGTACTTTGAAATTGTATTAGACCATATATTCATGAAAACAACGCCTGCTTTTTGCATGCTTTCTGATGCTTCAGTCACGAATCCTACCCGACTTCCAACTTTCAGTGGCCCATTCGATGTAATGAATCAGGTATTTTTGTTGTCTGATGTATGGAATCCCGAATGGCTAAACGACAGAATTTAGGCATACCTTGGCTTTGTTAATATGCCAAGAATATAAAGATATGTTATCAATCACGTGTTGTTGGTATGCGTTAATTCATGCAGAACGGCAAATATACATCCTTCAAATTCCAGCAATCTCACGACCTCCTTTGCACCAACTCATTCTATAGTACGGTCGTATGGACGTGCATAGTAACAGGACAAGACAGGAGTAGTTTTTCCCCTTGAGATAAGTCGGCTTCTTCGGAAATGTGACAGAGGCAGTATGCACCGACAACACAGAACTTTCAAGAGTTTGAGACAAAATAAGTATAAGTGGACTCACAAGCCGTTTTTTAAATAAACATGGTTTAGAATGAACCAAATGGGCTAAGGAATTTAAAATGCTCTGCGTCAAGGGCGGCGCTTACGACCCAGAAGAGAAAGTTCCAGATTTTCAGAGGAAAACGACCTATTTGCCATCACATTTACCCTCAGCCCTATGTACAATCAAGATGAATCCAATTTGCACAAATGTGCCAAGTCGCAAGGCAATCAAATTATCGTTCTTCGATTTACCTTTACCAAATGCAGAACACATCTAGTCTCGAACGTACACTTCCGTTAACGTCTCACCAGACAAACACAACCAAAAAAGAGTTAAGCGCAAAGTGACTGTTACACTTTGTCGTAATCACAGGTAACACCCATTTTTCGGTGTCATAAGGCAGACGTAAGTATACTGATTCGGCGATCGATTTGATCAAAGTGGCCCTGTGTCGGTGCTAATCCTAACTTTAATGAACCAGGTTGGTAAAACAAGCTTCTTTTGAAGGTGTGAGACAACAGGTTCGTACTGTCGATGATCTGTGGGAGAAGGCATAGTGGAGTGAAGCGAACGCGGTTCTGCGAGACTATAATGATCTTGTTATATCCATGTACAGATCGAATTGTGGCGACTTAAATTAGCATTTACTAGTTCCTTCTATACAATTTCTTTCTTCATGCTCCAGGACCCACCAGCAGCGCGATGGACAAAACAGCAGGCGCGTTTGACATTCTGGCGGTGATTTTGCTGGTCGTCGCGTTGGTGCTAATTTTTATGGCCATATTTCTCGATCAAAAACGAAAGCTCGTGAACCTCATCTGTTTTGTGCTGCTGACCGTGACCTGTAAGTTAGTTTGCCTTGCTGCTACCGTGGTACTTCCTTTCTGAAACGGATTTGCACACCCAACATGAACCGCAAAAATGTGCTTGTAAGATTTTTTTATTTCTGTTCTGCTCATTGTTAAATGCGTTAGGCGGTGTACAAGCATAATTTAGATGAAATCAATAGAGCCTTCCTAAAGCAAACATTCAAGGGCCAACCGTTTAAAAAGAACGGAACAAAGGGCTTGATTTTCTGCACGACACAAGAGACAACAAACTACCAAATGTTGTGTTATCGGAGCGCAAATGATCTGGTCACAGCGGAACGCAGAAAAGTTTTGGCTCATTAACCCCGAATTAAGGAAAACTTGTGGTGTTCTCAGCCAGGGATGGATTCCTTCCAAAGAAGCAATCCGTGTGCTTGGATAGAGGATCAGGGTAGTGGAGAAGCTTCATTTGATTTTTTTCAGCAATTTGTAATGTGCGGTTCAAGAATAACCTGCTTTTCAGATTAACCTACGAAGTAGGGAGACCAACGTATTCAGTGTGAGCGTTTTGTTCAGGTTAGGTGGGCACATATTGGCCATCCGTATCTGACGTACTTGTGGTGAAAAATTCTGTAACTCTCGTATGACTTCAGTGACCTTGCTTAAATGTGATTTACTTGCCCAAATTCATCACCTTACTCTAATGGATCCAGTTCATGGGAAAAATGCTATGACAAATTAATGTTACCGAATCCGCGACAATCATTTTATTGATCCAAGGATGCATCTTTGATTACATCTATGACTGCAGTCTGGAGAAGTACAATAGAACGCAATTATATTTTATGCTTGTTTAACTTGTCGGAAAATGGGAGGAAGGTAAATTTGTAACTGTAGAGTCCATAAAAGTGCAATCCCAATGTTCGAAGAATTGGATGTTGTCCGCTGTGCTCACAAATTTTCAACTTATCAACTAAAAGACTGTACCTCTGAATTACATTTTCAACACTGCCTGAGTAAGTTTACTGTATTTAGGGCCAAAACGTCCAAACAGATTACACCGCGTCATAAGTTGGATGAGCTTTGAAATTCAGTGAAAATAGTGGCACTTTTGATGAAGTTTTGCGGATGGTGCACCATTTACAGTCGGGTAGAGAACTAGATGGCAGTTACAGTGAAATGACGGGCTCCCAACGTAGAAGACACTTAATGTACAATCTAAATATGCTTTAGATTCAGCCAGTTAAATCACAGATCCTTCATAAACAAGCACCTCAGGCGTTTTCCCATTAGTCTGCAAGTAGGCTTGAACATCCACTGTCATCGGGCCCGGATACCGCTATGAAGCATGTACCACCAAATCCAGGCTCCACCAAAGTGAACGGGTAGCGCCTTGTACCTAAACCATTAGGAGGGACTTTTTCCAGCCGTTTCTTTAACATTCCTCTGGCAGGGTCAAGTATACCGCAAATGTCCTTCTTGAGATTGATGAATTCTTTCATGAAACTTCCGTGCTTCCCAAAAAGAATCCACCTGAAGTATACTGATTCTCTCCGGATGCCTCGATACTCTCCTCTCAATAGCCAACCTCTGGTAACCCATGCGAGTTCATGATTAGGTATGAGAAAATGACAGTCTCGAGACTGTTTCCAGGTTTTTAGGTTGTAAGGAAACCCCTCAACAAGGCAAGTGGTATATGGATCAGAGCCACCAGTAAGAATCAAGCTAGACTTCCTGTAGCTGACGTGTAGCATCTACTTCGTCGTCCACATGTCCAATACACGTGGTGCCTGTTGAAGAGTGTTCACACTGCTACATCGAACCGTCAACTTCAGAGGGTGGGGAAACTCAGGTTTCATACTTCAGTCAATTCTATTTCATTCGAATGTCCGAAGCCTGAAAAAAACCTAATGTAACAAAGCGAGAATTTGGCTTCTACATTACCTGGTGAAGATGGATAAGTTATCAACTAGTCAGCTGAATCCAACAGTCTAAAATGTATATATAAGTAATGCATTCCAATCTCCTTATAACGGTGCAGGTGGTATTGGAAATGTGTGTTAATAACCAAGGTTACTGACGTGTTATGAAGAATTCTCCCAACCTTTCATCTTTTCAAGCGAGTGACGAGAATCCGATCCTCCTAAAAATTGTGCCTTTATTACGATCAACCGTAGCATCCCAAAAATAAGCGCAGCATGGACAACTAGGTAGCTTTTGAGGTTCTTTTACCAGTTCCTTTTTCAAGCGTTTAAAAAAAACTACTTCCGTAATGTGTCAAGCAATTCTTCAAAACCAGTTTGAAGAATTGGGTCAGTTTCCAGATCAGTTCCCATTAGACAGAAGAAGTTCCAAAGTGGTTCCAAGCTAAACTCATGGAACTGCTTTATGCTTCCCAAGTTATGATTTCTGTCGCGCTTTTCGACTGAAAGTAATACACTCGAATTTGGCTGGGCAGCTTGTCGTGGGGTATGAGATTCCAACATATTTACCTCAATTCAACATTCATATAGCTAACTCTTGGCCGAGTTCGAATGTAAAACCTGATGGCCAGGCAATAACAAATAGTTCGGAGTTCTGGACTGATCCATGAGTCATATACCTAGAAGGGTCAACCTGATGGACCGCTTGGTCCGTTTTCTGATATGAAGCGAAGACAGGTGTGGATGAACAGTGAGACTGAACTGCGTTATCAAAAGACTGCAATTAAGCTAAATCGCTCAACAGTTATTGCCCCATAATCTGATAGGACCCTTGGGATTTACCTCAAGGATAAACAATGGTGTCAAAAGAATGTGACGCAGAATAACATTAAACCTGAAGAACTCATATTTCTTAGTGTTGATCGAACAAAGATTTTCTCCTAACTAGATGGTAACAACGTTAAACGTACAACGTAGACACTGTTCCAAATCATGTTCAATGAAGTGAATTCAGGTTTGGAGGACACAATGTGTTGTATATTTTTACTAAGAATTCGTCTCTATAACTGAACCAGGTTGGTTTTCCAGCAAGTCGTAGGCTCAGGACATGTTTATTGCCTTTCATGGAAGAACCCATGTGTCCCAGTTGTAGGGTTATATATATGGTAACCTTTTCCCGCTCCGTTTGCACTGCCATGGCATTTCCCCTCCATAAAGGTACCACTTTGTTTCGGTCATACAAAATTTGTCATTGGATTGATGAGCAACATACACATTCTTTAAAGAAACCGTACAATTCCGACAGGGACCAATTTTTCGAATAATCAGGGAACGTGAAAATGCCTTGGAAACGCAACCGTTTGGTTATGGCCATTCCAGCCCTCCAATGTGCATTCCTGTTGTATAACGGAACTTGTGTTTCCAATGCTCGGGTTTAGGGCTTGTGTGTATGGCAACAAAGCTTGATGTATACCTTAAAGCCTGGAATCAGCTGTAATTCATTCAATTGTTCAAGTCAATTCTAAGAGCACTTCTCAGTGTTGGTGAGCTAAGTCAGCTGGTGATAGCGCAGATGTGTGATCGGTGATTCACCCGTGGTAGTTTTTATTGTTATATGATTAGTTCATGAAAAGTGAGATGTTTCTGTCCCTCAAAAAAGGATAGTGCACTTTCCAAGGTCAAAAATTGATCACTAGACACTATACAATGTGTGAAAAACTATTACCTATAATGGAAAAAGCCTAATGTTATGATTGGCGAATAATGCAACCACAGATCTTTTAACCCGATTCCCGAAGATGGTTGCACAGATCATGTGCAGCTAAGAACTCAGTTCACCGTTACATTCCAACCAAAAGTTGAGTGGCACAACTATAGCACCGATAGAGATGAGCTGTTCAAAGTCATAACACCCTAACTGTGCCATCTTTGTGGTGGTCGACAACTAGAAAGTGCAACCAAATGCGATATCATCAAAGTACGCTATGCTCTAAAACTAAACAAACAAACGAAGAGGATGTTCGAAGGGAAGCATAGTTTTGTTCTTTGGTGTGATCATGACTGATCATTCTGAGGCAGTTAGTTGCACCGATTAAGGAAGAGATACCAGCTCCATTCCTCCCATCGAGTAAATCTTGGGCAACTGGTGAGATATAAAACCAGTTATCGTAATAGGACAGCATTATACCACCTAGTTGTGATAAGATATGCACGCACTCTTACGACAAAAGGTGATATAATTCCTTTGCGTGGAGGCAAACGGTTCCAAAGTTCATTGTTTTTTGTTTGACATGGATAGATTGCATTGAAGAATGGATTTGATAACACTCTAACTGACCAAATTAGCAATGAGGGACAGGGAAAATGGGTCAGCATGGACTCCTAATTTTGTATGATGCTCACATCTGCATTTCAATCTCTTTCAGTGGCAATCACTCTTGGTACGACCTATTCACTCCAGGCCAATACGCACACACCAATTCCGGCAATGCCTACACCGTTTTGTGCCATCATGGCAGCAATGGTAGCAGTGTTCCTCTCGTTGATGATTTTGATCCTTCCGTGTTTGGAGGCCAGACAATAAGGAACCAAAAAGAACTCAGACCCCTTGTGGACCGATATCCAACCCTTTACAACACTTTTATAAGTGCACTGCTGGCAGTCCTGCAAGACCTGACTGAACTTCCAAGATCAATCCCCTGCTGAAAGGCTGTTCAACACACATTATTTTTCCTAACCGCGTGCCATTATTTTGCAGCTGATTGATCAGACCGTTCTCTCATCCTAATCGCTCTTCACTGAGAGTTCACTTTTGTCATGTGCTGATGTAAAAAAGCCCTTGTAAACAAAGCAGCTGCAACTATAATCTGGTACAACATGGTGTGCTTGTCTAAAGAAAAAATGCGCGAAATGCACAATCGATATGTCTCTCAGGTTGTTTGAGTCACACAGGATTATGGAGGTGTACAGTCTGTATCTAGATTACACGTATGCATTGAGTTTCTCAGTGGCAGTTTCAAGTGGCTGCTGGATTATGTGAGATAATGAGTGCATAGATCGATAGTTTGGTCTAACGCGAGTGGTGAACAGTCCTTCTCTCCTGGTGCAATTATTCTGGCAAGTCTATACCAGAGGAGAGGGTCACCGGACGGCAGTAGTAGTTCCACTGGAGTTCATCAGCTGGGCGGATTTTGAACTCCGGACACTTGCGAGGCTAGCGTGTTCCCACTACTTCACCAGCGAACGCTGGACGTATCTAAATTATCACGTCTGAGCAAGCGAACGTGTTTACTGACATATTGGATCACTTAGGCTGGAACGGTGTCAATTTATTTTTGGTAACCAACATACATTGGAAGATAAAACAGCAGGGGAAAGTAGGGTTTTAGGCACACTGATGGTGGTCCTAATCTGTTAGCCTGTCGCACTTTGGATCACCGTTGATCCACGGACAGGATAGCCTGATTTTCACTAAGGTCAGAAGGACGTGGAGTAAACCGCACAATGTCTTAAATATATGGTTTAAGAAACTAAAAGAAGGAACACTTCCGCCGGACGAACAACTGCTCAGAACGGTTTTCCAATGCAAGATGAATCGCTCTCAGAAGAACGCTGCAGGCGTTACGATATGACACACACACACACAAGATATATTCGTGGTTAAAACACCTGCTTAGCAGTCGAACACGACAAAACAAGCATTTTGACTTTTGATTTCTTATCAAGATATCCCGGCACCTTTCTCAATCAGGCACTCTAATATAGCTGTGATTGACCGTTGAGGAATGCACAACAGCAGCAATGAACCATCCCTGCCGAAAGTAAATTATTTCGTTACCAAACAGGAAAGCCATGTGTAAATGCTAGATTACAATATCACGTACAGCGGGTATCTATGCGCAGCAACCCAGTTTCACCGCCTGTTGTTGTACAGGAGATTTACTGTAATTAATCAGGTTTCAAGGCTGTAGACTGTCATCCGGAACGCACTTTCCTCAGTATTGTTCCTTGGTAAACAACTCATTCGTATTAGGGGAAACCATGACTCGATTAACGTTGTTGTAAGTGTAGTTAAATACAAATTACATCCTGCCGGATTCAGCTCTGGTGAACACCACTGAAAACAGTCCGTACACTTATTTATTCGTAATTGGTAAACCTACGGGTTCGTGGGCCTCTGATTTTACTCGAAAAGAGATACCATGCTCGAGAGATCGAAAACAGTGTGCAGGACGATAAAATTGCGTGGGACTTGGTTTATGACACAGCTTGTGTAGATGAAACACATTAGTTACTTTCAGACTGATGAAGCAAGACAGTAGTACAACTCTGGATCTTAGACACTTGTTGAATAGCACTTTCAGCTATAGTGCTCCACAAACTAGTTCCGTATCAAAAAGACTAAAGTTGAGCAAATGACGAGGGTTAAGTTAGTTGAAGCACTGCTAGAACGACCAGGTAAGTGGATACCTTTTGGTACTATTTAGTAGTACCATGTATGACTACCTGTATGAAAACCGTACCTGTTGCCGCATGCCACCACAAGGTTGATCAAAAGAACCGTTAGAAAACGAGAGCAAATTCCTCACTGTGTTTTCGGATGCATGACCTTACAAGGACACATTCTTCTCTTCACATAATCAACATAGAGCTTTACGTACATTTTGCTACACAAAATGTCATTTTATGCCAAATTTGCCCCGCAAGGTGGCTAAGTAACTGCACCACATAGAGCTTACTTCGTCAACTGTACTGTATCCATTAGGGTAAGGCGCAAAGCTACATCGCATTGATTGGAAAATGAAAAATGGAAATACGACTGACTTTCTTTTGTTTGCATCGGTTGAAATCGATCATACCCATGTAAACCAACGTTCCACTACGGACCCGATATAGAGATTTGAAAACACTGGGGGATATTTCTTCACTGAGCCCTAAGCTTGCTGTTCTTTTACTATTGCTATTATCTCTGCCTAACCAGTTTTTGGGGAGTCGTTTTGGTTATCAACTGCCCTATGCGAAACATTCATTACATTGGCGCTAGAAAAGGACGTTTGTGAATCATCGTGCGCAACGGATGCACAGGCCGCCGTTGAAAAAAAATTTATTGTGCTGACCCTCCTAAGGAGGCAGGTTCTTTAGTACATGCTCACTGTTGAAACAAGAGAGGATATTTCACAAACATTTAACGTGAACAAAGGTCAACAAGAGGACGATGGCAAGAACAACTCAGTTTTTCTGCGTCAGTGAACAGTACGGTTTCACCACCCAGTCTGACTGAGGGGAGTAAGTACAAAAGAATCCACTACAGCTTGGTCTGCCGATCAGTCTTGACAGTTGTGAGTTGTCTTGTAAGTTGTCTTGACAGTTGCTGAGAGAGCGGTCTAAAACAGTTAAACAAAGGAGCGTTTGAAACTTGTTCTGGAGAGGCTGTCGGACTCACGAGCCACCCGCGTTTATGTAGCCGATTCTTTAGGCTAACGTCGTAATACCATTCTTCAAAATCGGGGTAAAGTATGCACGAAAACAGGCAGACCCCGCATTTAAATCGATCAGCCGTCTTACACTTGATTAGTCTCACAGGATAAGTGAGACCAATGGTGAGATCTCTCTAACAGAAATTGTTATGTGCAAGAAAGTTATGGAGACTGCGGCACTGATGGGTGGTACAATATCTCAGGTATCAAAATGATGATGCTGATGTTGGAAACAGGGACTAAATCGAAGCTACTACAGAGTACTATGTTTAGTGTACACGTTTCCAAAGCGCAAAATGATGTTCTACAAAATGGATATCAACTGATTTCGCAAAACTATTTTCGTGCAACTATTCAACCATTATTACGGGGCTTGGTGTAATTGAAGACGAACCATTGTACTTAATGGAAGTTTTCTTTCTTATTCTCAATGGCCAGCTGCTTTTCGTCATTAATACCGTCATATTTACGACGTACGTGATCTGCTGGGGCACTTGTTGATGGTGTTTGGTCGTCCTACTCTTGCCGTTCGCCTTAAGTCCCCACTCTTGGGTTCACATTGCAACATCAGTTACACTAAGTTGTAGTATTGTCAATCAAATGGAGTGAAAAAGCCGGTCCTAAATGGCTGCACTCCAAGAAGCACCTTGCGGAACCCATAGGCATTTTGAAGTAAGTGAGCGTATTCCACCAAACGGTTTAATTGACTTGCTCATCCCCTTGTCATAATGAGGAAATGCCTAATCCCGATGCCGCAGAATAGTATACGTCTGACCAAGCCCTGGGAGACTTCGCAAGATTTTGATCGAAATATGCCAACATTAGGCGGATCGTCGTTTGCCTCCTGCTAGCGTAATGGCTATTGGCATCATTTATATCATAGATAACCGTTACCCAGCATGTACAATGGGTTGTGGGAAGTGGCGTTTATATTTCATTTAAACGGGATCACTTACAACAAGCCTAATTGTCCGGCCGGACAAGTGATTAAAAATCTTTGCATTGATAAAAAACGAACGATGAGTATGTCGGTAAGAGTACTTGGAGATCCCACCCGAGGATTTTCAGAGCTGAACCAAGTGTAACGGCAGACATATTAGTCATTTTGTCCGGTTTTGTTATCCAAATTGCACCAGTTTTTGAAGTCTATCCGCGAGCCAACAAGCCAAACCAATCGATCCAGTAGCGTACACACGAGTACCTTTGTTTGTCATGATTTTGTCTGCTCCACAAACTAGCTTCAATTGAGTACGAATAACATGTGCAGATCAGATTACGCGAAACACACTATGCGCTCGGCTTGGTAAGTCCAACTCAGAGGTCATACGACTAGCTAGCTGTAATAGGAGAACGTCATTGTCATACTGAAACGCCAGG
This sequence comes from Opisthorchis felineus, assembly GCA_004794785.1. Taxonomy (NCBI): domain Eukaryota; kingdom Metazoa; phylum Platyhelminthes; class Trematoda; order Opisthorchiida; family Opisthorchiidae; genus Opisthorchis; species Opisthorchis felineus. Next base: position 874,783 of record SJOL01009659.1, on the reverse strand, counting down.
AAGTAGGAGACTGCTTTCACTTTCATGATGTATCTGCTGCATGCACTCATTGGAATACCTCGTGTGATGGCCAACATTACATGCCCCTTTTGGCAAAACAGTATGCGGAACAGCCGGAGTACACTTTAGCCTGTCCAAACCCAAGGCAAAGAAGAGGGGACAGTTTGATAGCCAACATCATGCTTAACTAAACGTTTGTACCCCGGAGAAGACCAGCGGCCCATACCAATGGCGGGCTTAACCAAAGTCATGCACAGTTGACTGACGTGGAATATTACGCAGAGTGGCCTGAATTACGGCAGTCACCAAATATCACCTGTAACACCACCACAGGTGTTGCATACTGAAACGTTTAGCAATTGGCAGGTGAGGAGCAGTATGCTGCACATGCGGGGTCCTAATTGGTTTCAACTGTCCTCTGCATCCACCCTTCAACTATAATTTCTTGAGGTCTTAGGAACCTGACAATGACGACGCTGATTAATTGAGGGTTTAAGCGTCCCGGAATCAATGCGGCCTTTCATGGATTGAAAAGACGTCAGAATACCAACACTTACGTTTTTTCGACATATGAGACATTAACCATAACAGTAATCAGTGGGGCGTGTTCGCACAAAAATTGTGCACCTATGGAGAACCTTGCAATACGAATGACGCAACATTTCACCGTAAGACCACTGCAGAAAAGCTTGGAGCCGGGTCGTTTCAAGCAGTGCCTGACTACTCACAAAAATCTGATAATAGGACATATTCCAATGTAAACTCGTTTTATTCAACTTCAAATTTAATATGAAAAATGTTTAGAAAGGGCACACTATTTTTCTAGCGTAAAGCTTGCATGTCGTTATATCTGGCGCAATGAGGAACAAGTACGTGTGTCGTGCACAGAGTTTGTCTCTTTCAAGCGAGAACATCTACGACTTTCCATTCCTTAACCGTCTCCAGTGAGATGTTATAAACTGTCCTCTTGGAGCACACCCGCTTTGCGGAGCAACTGATGAGAAACATTTGCATAAATTATTGTCCAGCTAAAGCAACCATTTTTGGAAGTTCTAAAAAGGCATTAAGCGGTGTGATAGATTAGGCTTGTCAATTCATGCCATGGGTAGCAAAAACCTGAGGATAACCTGTTTTGGGAGTCAGTGCACGACAAACTCGAAACACGCTTATTTGCACGATAACTTGAACCTTACGGGAGACTCAACCGAATCCTGGCAGAATCTCTCGTTGACGATATTGTTCAAGCTTCAGTTCGCGCGATACTCTATAGATTACAG
>SJOL01009659.1:821164-840772 GCA_004794785.1 Opisthorchis felineus | reverse complement strand
AGATCGTGCCAGTTCTGCTGCCTCTCCTGATCCGTTATTCCGGTTCCACTTTTCCTGCAGATTGACTTTTTTCTTTTATTATTTTTATCACGTACCAGACAGGAATCCTCTTGTCATGCCCTCCCTCGTATTGTTTTTACCCGCCACTCTCAAATCTTAATGATCGTACCTTGTCTCATCTGATATGTTCCCCATAAGAAAGAGCCCTTGTAATTTTGGTTCCCTACCCATGCCTCCTGAGGCGTGTCCAAGTCTACTTCGGATGATGCCCACTACTTATGTTGCCGTCCCCATTCCGCGGAATTCCCAGTACCCACGAACCCCACCAGTCATGCTCTTATTCCGATTGTAAATTTATGATCATGCCTGAAGTTATGCTACCAACTAGTTGGGAATAAACATCATCATCATCACTTATGAGTCCAATAATAACGATCCTAACAACGTCATCCCTCAGGTAATGGTTGCTGCCTTCTTATCAACGCCCCACACGCTCTCGCTTGGGTTGTAGTACACCCAAGCTGTCTGTGCCTCCTGTTTCTTTAACTCGTTAGAATGTTACTCAGCCCTATTACACATGATGTTCTTATATCGCTTACTGGACACACTGTCTCTTATTCTAGTAGATTCCAGAAACTTGGTGGTTGCTCTCTGAACCACCATGTGACCAAGATGGACTTCTCTGCTGACGAAACCACAGATTACATTTGGACGTCAGGTCATCGAATAAACCAACATTCCTCCTCAGATATATGTGCATGCCACCATCTTTCCTAATTAACATTTCAAGCTTCGTTTCTACATCCAGTCTCCTTCCCATCAGTTCTAAATAATTGTTTGTGTCGTCAAAATGTCCTAGGTACGCCGGTTCCAATAGATATACTGCATGCATCATTTGCTCCTGCTGTCTCCGACCCATGTCTGAAGCCCATCCTCACTCTTTAAATATCCGCACATGGCTCCTTCAACGCCGACATGGTCAGTGTTATTAGTTGCCTCTATTTTACTGCTGCGATTGCCTCAAACGGCCCGGCAGCGACCATGGACTTCTCATGTGCAACTCAACAGACCACTGTCCTTCTCTTAATCCATCCATTTTGACCCCTCTCGTTCGCTCTCCTGACTCTTTTGCACACTTGAATTTACTGTTGCACCACAAAATCTGGAGTTGTCACTTTCCCGTGGCGCTCAAAACATATCCAAACTGTTCTACTGCCACTGTCTATCATGACCATGTCTAGGCGTTTTCATACGAACCTCCCCGCATTTCTTGCAGCCATGCAACCAGACGGCTGTCCGCTCTGGGAGAATTCACAGTAGCGTGCTTCCTTTCGGTGCGCTTATTAACTGTTGCTTATTTTTGGTAAAAGGGTTATGAGCGAGCTTTAAATTGGCAAAGATATCCTTGCAAATAGTAGGCACTATACCACTGTAATCCACGCCCATCGATCTAAGATGCAGGGGCATCTCGTTCAAAGATGTTGCCCGTCTAGGTCATCCGCCATATCAAGTACTGCAGCCTCCAACCAGTGGCTAATTTCCGACCTTGTTGAATTCCCATTATGTCAATTGTTGTTTTTCTTTCCTCATTTTACACACTTTAGTCTTCTAACTCACCACTCCTTAATAGCTCATTGGCGGATATTTCCACAGGCAAAAAAACACGCCGTTGCAAAAATCAGTCGGACGATCTACTTTATTGATGTTAAAGCTTGTACCCCACGCAAAGCTCCCGTCTTGTTTGACCTCTACGCTGCTCCATACGCGAGCAGTTTAAAACCGGCGAAGGCACTCCACCATTACTCCGTGCCACAAATCCGGTCAATAAAAGATTGTAGCTAGCCAAAGCCCCGTCTATGGTGGCTTCCTCTTCTCACCGTGGAAACCCAGATCAATAAAGTTGGTGAGGGCTCCTCATAACCACCTTCAATTACAAGGAAGTTTTTGAAAGACAATGCAATCATATCTTTTTTTCTTGCTTCTAACTCGAGCACACAGGGTCCTCACCTTTATAATACATGAACGGTATGCACTTTCCATGCCAGCGACACACATGCCCTGGACACATCCAATATTAAGTCTAATCCGGGCTTCCTGCTTCTGGAGCTGTAAACCTAGCCCGTATTTCCCATCCGAAACGTCCAACTCTCGTGTCGATTCGAGCTTTATTCTGGGACGCATGCATCCAATATGCTTTCAGTCACTGCTCTGCCAAAATAAACGACCTAGATCTTAAGAAATTCTGCTTCATTAACCGTTTTAAAGACTTTGTGTGAAGCTGCCGCCACCCTATTTGGCGCTTCTGCACATAAAACTATTTCTTTGAACAAGCATAGGCCACGCAGAATTACACTTGTCTTGAACCTGGGGAAGGATACTACGGTCTACATGCAAGTTATCGGGAACTTAATGTTCGCATAATACTGGTCGTCGCTGTCGAGGCCACCAACGCACGACTATATTTTGGAGCTGAGAGCACTGACTCAGAGAAGTCCAAGTTACTGGGAACCCATGAAATTTCTCCAGTTCCTTTCTTGTAACGCGGAATACAAACGGTCCCTAAAACTACCTCCGAACTCTTTGTCTACTAACTCGAAAATTCCACCTTCGTTCTTCCTCACCGCTCTTCTACGTCTTCTCACACTAATCGCCTTAAAGCACAACGCAGCTAATATGGTAGGATGCCCTATCGGAGCTAAAAATTATTGGCCTCCAGTTTCAATTACCTTATGGCTGCCTGTGTCAAGTAGTCCCGCCGACTTACTAATTGACGTGCAAACTCCCAAACCTGACGAATACGCACCTTGTGCCCCGCTATTACTTTGCGCCTTCTGGTCGACTGACGTTCGGGATCGGCAATGTCCGCGGGTCTTCACCACCCCTCCCCGGCAAGTATAACTAGACGGCCGTCACTGACGTACGTTCTTTCTCCTTATTTCGTGAGCCCATCAATTGTGGTTGAGTACCTCAGTGTTCCACTGCACTTTCGGAGTGTCCTGCCCCTAAATTCGAGGATATCCTTCACGGCATCGGTATCACTCCGCTGGCTTGGCCAGCGCTTAAGCGGCTCAGTTATGTTGCAGAATTTACAACTTATTCTTGCTTCCTGTGTTTGGTTTTTCCTGCAGTGTTCTAAGTGGAGCGTTCTGCACCATACCCTTATCTGCTGTGCCCAGTCACTGCGGGATATACACTTTTTATTAAACACCAAATATCTTGGGGATTCCGCCAGTGCGAGGAACTCATTCAAACAGACCTAATTCCACGATTGCCCAGCGACAACGAATTGGGCACTTGAATTACCTCTGACCTTCTTCCTTGGCAGTTCTTCAATTCTGCGTGGCGGCAATAAGCATGGTCAAGCTCTTCCGCTGAACTATTCTGGGCCGAAATCAGTGCAACTGCACCATGATTTATTCTAAATTTGTCCGGCCTCGGGTATGAGACTGCAGCATTTTCATCGGTGTGCCCGGACCGCGATGAAGATATGCCCGAAAATGTGCAGCATCAGGACACTAACCGTGCTAGCCTTCAAAACTTCACAAATTAAAGTGACACTCGTCTAAAGCTGTTTCTTTTGGAATGTCCCAGGTTCCCGGGCTTCCCCACAGCCAATTTCGCTACAAAAAACAGGAAAACGTTTCTGCTCCTTCCTACACACCGGTCCATGAGGTCGTTGTCCCACACTCGTTCAGAACAGACACAAGATTCAACAAGAGGTAAGATTATCTCCACAGTTGAGCATAACTGAATTGTCTCTCAATAAAATACAAGTTAAGCAACTACCTTTGAGGCAAGTGAGGCTTGCCGCTATCATCCGTCACCGGAATGATCTGGATGCTCGTATCCCTATCATAATTTTCATTATTAGCATGTTAAATTTTCAGGTAGTTCAATGTTTGGCACCGGATTGTCACATTGCTTTGGCTCAAGGGCTGAGCATTCCAATCCTTGTAACCTAATGTTTTATGAATTTGATATGACTCAAAAGCGGTGCTTAGTAGTGCATTAAGTACGCGAACTTTCGAAATTACTTTAGCCATTTCCTCAATGGTGAGCGATTATCAGTTGGCGTGTTCCGAGCTTTGCAGCGTGGCCAAGTTTACAGTGGCTTCGGGGGTATTAAGCATCGTCATCTGCCCATATCGGGGCACAGTTTGTCCTACCTAATCGCATGTATAAATAACATTTTCTAACAGCCCTCTAAGATTTTATTATAGCTTTCATTTCTGCGGTCAGCTGTCACCTGGACCGAGTTAAAATCGACCCCAAGAGTAGTTTAGTGAGGATGCGCGGCAATTTCCAATTTGCAATTGTTTTGGTGGTTGATTCTTATCATCGTCCCGGAACCACATTTACTAGATTATTTGGCGACAGTAGTCCAGCAAACAGACAGGTAAACGATAATGATCTAAGCGATGAACATCCACCAATGTACTACCGAGCGCATTCGTCGGAAGCAAGAAAGATTGCTCCATGCTGAATTGGCAAACGGATTATCGCCCAGCACGTATGAAATCACCCGGCGAAATATCAAAGGATACTCTCGACACGTGACACAGAATAGTTTCCGAACTAGTCATTAAACTGGCAGCCTCTTGGTTCAGAAGGATGATGCTAATAATTTCAGTTTCATCCGTTTTTTCAGTCAATAGCGTATTGCCTTGCTCTGATAACCCTGGCGTGCGCCAGCTGCGGGGCTTTCGATTTTGCCGTTCTGTTATGTTCCTTTCAACTTGAGAGTGCTGTGAAGAAACGCGTAAACGCCAAGTATTTCATTTGTCAAACAAAGTCGCAGGTCAGTAGAAACTTATTCCACGTGGTGGGTTTTCCCCAAAAATTCAGCGAAATATTTCGACATTGCATGGAACTGGACCCATTATTTCTCGAGTCCACCTGCAGGTATTGAGGTTTATCCATACTCATCGGCCTTTGGACTATATCCTAGACTGGGAAGTCTGTCCACAACCGGAGGCCGTTTAATCTGACAGTGACATGGAATTAGTTTCGGCAAACGCAAGTTTTCGATTTGCGGGGCGCACCGCCATGAGGAATAAGTTGACCCGTCTGATTACTGCAGTCAAACAAACGAGGTGGCACATTGTCACTACAATAACGTGCGGGCTAAAATATAGTTGCTGGGATATAGGAAAAGCAATCAAATTCGGGTTATTTGAATGGAGAGTCATTAGCTAAACTTCACCCACTAGGTTACTTGCAATCATTCTATTAATCCTGTGCATCCACCGACATGTAAACGGATGCAGCCTTGCAACTACGATGTACTTGATGGTGCGAGGTCCGTGAGCAAGTAGTAAAAGTATCCCGTCATTCACGGGACGTTTTGCTAGTTGAACTGGTTTGGGGTTGTTATAATGCTTTGAAGTAGGTCATCTCTAGGTCTACAATGAACTTATTGGTTGGAGTTCGCGCCTGTTCAAAAATGGTAGCGTGATCTTTACATTGGGTTTATTCCGCACGGGCATCGGGGAGTCGCAAAGGGCTACTCGGATTATGTAATGGTTCTAATTCAAGCTGAACAAAATGACAGCGAGGTTTCCTCGGTACCAAATGTGGCTCAGATCATAAAAGGTAAACCTATTATCACGTGTTTATTGTTTTTCGTCCATTACGTTGACTCCATTGAGGGTTGGATGCCAGAACGCCGGTACAGTGTTACATTGACATGGATTGATTACATAGTTGGATAATTGAAAAAGTATGACATTCTGAAGTCCACAGACTACGGACTATCAGTGTCTCACCTTGGCTATTCCTGTATGGCCTCACGCGATACTTCATCCATGTGGTTCACGTGTTCAGGTTCAGGCTCAGGTTGGATAAAGAAGAGGATTGGTGTTGGCCGTCTGAGTGAGCTGCTTGCGTGGTGCTTTATGCCAGTATCCATCCAGCAGGACAGCCTAGAAGATGGATACGCCGTCGAGGATGTTCGTTTCTGTCGCATCATGCACATTATCGGACAGCGAATTGAATAATACCAGACAGTCCACTTCCATCGCCGATTCCTTGGGTTCTTTTCAAGTCTTCAACATTCACGGATCTTAGGGCCTGGAAGATCTTTAGTTTGAGTCCATGCAATTACAATTTGTGTTTACTCGTTATTCAAATAGATGCTTCAGTGTTGGATAATGTCCTATTCAGAGAGCTAAATGCAGCAGAATCACATGCCTTTTACCATGATGGAGGCCGAAATGTGCCGGTACGATGCACGGCATCTTCACTCGTGACCGAAAAGCCATAGATGAGTTATCATTCTAATTGCTAGTTGTTACACTTTCAGGATCATTCATCAAACCCACCGTGAGGACATAAGTTTCACAAATTTCTGGGATTCAGGATGTTTTGCTTTTAAATTCATTATCATCATCATTAGCTATAAGAACCGCGTACTTGCCACGGTGGTTCTAGCTCCCACAGTTTCGTCTTCCGATGATTTGGGGATTTGGGATAGGCATGTGCACATTGGCGGTGGTAGCTGATATAATTGACGGTTTTGAGTTGTACTGATTCGAGTTCACACAGAAAGCTCCGACAGCGTCTGATCGCTCTAATCAAACAACATGGGAAGTGAGCACGGGAATAGGCATCACCCTGGGTTGGTCTGTATTTGAGGCCTTGTCTAATAGTAATTTGATTGTGTATTTTATGGGCGCCCCAACGATGTCAGCAGATTATTCCAAATCTCTACTCATTCTCGTCATATGTACAACGGTACGTTAGCTATCCGCCACGTATCCACAGAGAACGGTCTTAAACAAGAATGCAAAGAAATTGGAGAGGAAATGACTTAGTGCGAAAAACCCCACATCCCCAGGGAAAAAGTCAAGCTCGGCATGTCTACGGCTCCTGAAACCATTTAAATAAACACATCTGAACACCTTGTTGGATTGAGACGCCGTCCGTGAGATTCACTCACAGTCCTTCGCGGACGTCACTCAACACAAGACCAACATACAGTGATGAATAAAATTTAACTTGGCATGTCGGCTATAAAGTGACGGCAAGGTCGTCCTCGGGATCACTAACGTGCAATGTCCTGTGGTATCTTCAACCATACAAATGGAGAATCAGTTAGATGCCACACAAAACGCTCGGATGTTTATTTGAAGCAGGTTCGAGAGGTGCCGTTTTCCGGCGCATTTTGCTTTGCTGCTGCGTTCCGGATCAGCGTATCTTTCTACTTTTAAACCGCGATTGTCCCAGAGGTGTTGGTATGAGCGCGACTGGGCAACCACTGTTGTAGACTTATCTGACCGCAAACTGCCAGCTTCACATGGTGGTCGGGCTTGAGTGCTAAATGATTGCGCATGCTTCACTGATTGGGTGGTCGCTTTACAAGATGCAACCGCTCCGGGAAGTTCATAGGAGAGCAATTATACCATGCTGCGAGTAGTCGTATTACATTGATGCCCGGGGATAAAGTCATTCTGTCCTTCTTGCTATGCGCGTGAAGGCAGTGAGATGTTTCCCCCGGGTGGCGAACACCTATATTTGTGGAAGCAGCGATGCTGCCTTCCCCCGGGGGTGAGTTGGTTATGGAAGGCCGACGCTAAAACCTGCACACACCAAACCCTCCTCTTATGCATTGGCATTATAGAATGGTCATTTTTTCACTTCCATCCGCGTTTCCTTTCCAGACCAGCAAACGATACCAGAGGATTCGATTGTCAGCTGCTTGATTAATGTACCTTATCCAACCTAATTCCCGCTGACGTTAACCAGAATGGCACTGATAAATTCACGGGATTCTTCTTGCATAGCAACCTTCATCGCCCGTATTCTATGCCAAATTGGAAAACAGACACTGCTCGCTCAGACCTTGTACTCTTAAAGTTCAATTTGGCTGTGTATCAGAAACATGCACCAAGACTTGCGTTTAGTCATACCACAAACAAAAAATAAAATACTCGTCCTGCTGTAATACGGTGCGTAGCAGACATGCCACCAGAAAGAAGCACGAGGGTTGATATACTGTCAGGTTGCCCAAGCCCAGACAGGAGCAGTCGATATGCTGAGGTTTGTTTCTAACCGTAGACCTTCCGGTCACTAATATGGGCCTTGACCATTGAGCTATCCCGAACCGAAAACAAGGTTAGCTCATTCAGATTTTACTCTCCGGGTGTGGTCCGTGAGCAATGGGTCGTGAAACATATGGTACGGTTGTTGCGCTCCGCCCCAGGGACGAACATGGTCGGTCGGAATGTACTGCAGAAAGCAGTCGTCCGAGCGCTATTTGGTTATGTATCTCCATCAGTCTCGGTGCCAGTTGGGATACAAACGAATGCCTGTTTGTAGTGTTAGCTACTACTCTAGTGGACTGCAATTCTGACACAGGTCACTTTCCATCTAGCTCTCTTTGGATTACTTCTTCAAGTAAGACATTTTGTCCCTTTAGTTGACACGAAAGCCAAAGTCAGTTGTCTAACCTTGTGGAAGCACATCTGCTTAAGCGATTCGTCATCGATGCTCGCCGGACTACGGAGAGTGACTTCTCCAGTTGGGCGCTGACCGTAAACTGTTTCTGGCCACCACGGATTCACAAAACAACCGCTTGCACCGTGCAATTTGGCGACCGCCAAGTGCAAGTCAACCGTGTACCCAGTTGAATCATGTGGGTGTCAGCCACCAGTATCGTTATATGATTCAAGATTTGCCCTTCTTCTGGGACACAACTTGATTCCAATTACGCCGCAGTGCGAGCACGTCTGACAACTGGCATTTCCCCAGGCCCCCGCGAGTGGGCTAGATGTATGTCAATCCATCATCCCCGGGAAACTCCAATGGCTCATCACTCTCTCGTCCACTGCAATGAATCAACGCAATACTGGTAATGACATACAGATGTGGCATGATAAATATCGAAAGAAGCTATGTTTGCGGCATCCAAAACGGTTTTTACGACTTCTCCGGTACTAACAAACGACCGCTGAATAACATCGAGGTTTTCTTGCATACCAAACCTCATCCCAACTAGTCCGATTGGGTTACAATGCTCTGGTTGGTGTGATTTAAAGAAGATGAACGGCATAATAAGTCGTGCTGGCTTGTTGGTGGGTACTCTTGCTGGTGGTTTTTGATCAGTCAATATATATGAACATTATCTGGTCATAATCATAGTCACTGTTGGTAAAATAAGACGCTGCAAAATCGTGATGGGCTTCTATAATAGCGTTATTGGGTTTCATTAGGCTTTCACTAGATTTTAATTTTGGATGGCAAAATTACAGATTGAACTTGACTTTAGGTTGAACTGTTTCCCCATTGAAACGAAGGAAAGGTCTTGTATATACGTTTTCTGGTCTGCCCGCACACTTGGTTGCGATTGATGAGGCAATCGCGCACAGACGTGTGTTGTTCGTTCCTGTTAAGAAAATATACCTACCTTGGATGCACGTGGTTGGTGAACTCCCAAGTTCGTTATTAGGCCGTTTAAAAAACGAGCTTAGATTGCTACATCTATCTGTGCCTATCTGCAAAGCCTAACTAATGATCCTTAAGAGTCCTTATAGTGATTCCGATCCTGCATGTTATTCACGTCATTGCCAGTTTGTTGAGCTACTAGGCACAGTTTTACCCATTTGTCCGTATACATCCTACGGAGACCGTGTTAAAAACTGTCTCTTGGTTTTTGGAGTACAGCCAGAAGAGAATGGACCATCATTATTGGGGTTTGTTTCTCATAGCAGAGTAGAAATATGTCACCCATTCTACGCAGAACTTATCGATGACGCCAGACAAATAGTCCTTCACTGCCGCCGATTGTGAGCTGAAGCATCTGAGTGCTTATCTAGGTAATCTATGCTGACTTTTGAGGCGCGTGCTATCGTTCAGCTGTAGCACCCTTTCTGTGCCTAACTGTCATGCACGAGAGCTGAGATACTGCCAGGTTGCCCAAGCCTAGTCAGGGCAAGTCGAGAGGCAGAGATCGCGGACCTTCTGGTCAGTAAATTCGTGCTCTAACCACTTATCCATCCCGCCCCTGAACCATCTCGCTTCCTTGAAGTGAGATGGGGATCTGTTAATTGCTGATTTTATGAAGTTGGACGGGACGAAGCTTTTGGGGCGATAAAAATGCGTTTAATTTCATGGGTTTTCGTTATAAACTTGCATGACCGTTTACTCAAAATAGCGCATCATAGTTCCTTTCATACACTGTCCAGATAATACTGGTCATTGACCTGTGGTCATAGTTTTTGACTGTACGTATATCAACCTAGACGACCTCAGTCTGTTGAGCACCAACAGGGTTGTTCTTTTATGATAACGCCTGCCGATGTCATTTAGTGATTACGAAACTTATTTGCTTAAGGTAGTCCATGTTGAGAGCTCCATGATCGCGCTGTGTCCCACTGCAGTGGATGGCCAGCCTAGTTTTTGTTTTCATAGCACACTATCTAACGGATGTCATCCGTGTTACTGTAGCATTAGCACATTTTCTCATCCCAACATCTGACGTTCATCTCTCACTTGAAATGCCATTGTGCGGATCTCTAGACTCTTGGTTCGTATAAACTACATTCCGATTATGCCGTTAGCTTCTATTTGACCCCATTAGCCAATGCTTGTGGGACACTGGGGGAGATTTTTTAATGAAGCGATATAATCTTCGACAGGATGGCTTCTCGTACGTTAAAAATGGAGTGGTGGGCAACTTTCAGGAGCAGTTGTCTCCATTCTGAATTATCTGTCTGAGTACCTATTAGTTTATAACATTCTACATCAACTTTATGAGGATTTCGTTTTAATTAGCTGTTTTAGTCCTGTTACTCACGTAGTACATATGGGTTGTAGGAGACGACAGTATCGTGCATGACGAGGGAAGGGGACAATTAGGTGAAAAGTTTGAAAACCGCTGATTTAGATTATGCCTTAAGATGTCCCAACCTTCCCACATGGTCTTTGGTCTAAACGACTTTCTCGGTGTTTGTAATCACTGAAATTCAAGGACCGATTCTCACTGGATGCACAGTGCACTGCTATTTCTAGGTTGCATTCTCAATACGTGACGAATGGTTCCTGCTTGAAATATATAGCCCAGCAAATGTTGGTCAGAGAAACAAGGTTTTCATTCGCCATTTTGTCGTTCTCCGTTCACTCAGTCCAATTTCCTGACCGCTGTATTCAAACGTTCACAACCGTCATGGGCACTTTTAAGACGATGCTTTCCACTTTGTGTTTGCGACTGGCCGTTGAATTTGACACAGATGTGAGTTTGACAACGCTCTTAGGCTACCTAGATGGATGCACTCAGTTCATAATAGGCGGCTGGGAAAGAACCGCTTTTTTATATTTATGCAGCCAGGGGCCGTGAAACAAGCCCTAACCTAGAAGCACACAAGAGTATATCGATATGGTCAGAAAGGAAGAACTTGCACATCATTGGAGTAGTACCAGCTACGTGGCTCGTCGGCTTCACCAAAAAAAGATCATGTGTGGATCAATGCTACATCCAGTGGAGCTACTCGTTGGGTTGCGTTCACATGGTGTCCGCCGTCTAGTCACTGTTTGTGATAGTGCTCCGTCCCACTCGCGCCATGACGAAGGTTTTGCATAGAAGATTTGTGGGTCTGCGATGTCGGCAGCCACTAGACCCGATTTACCGTCTCTGAAGCCAGCTGAAGACGAGTATTTTTGCGAGGTTTATGAAGTGATATTCCTCCTAGTTGTATCAGATGGTACACATGCAGTCGTCATGAAGTTATACATATGCGGCAGGGCCATTAAAAAGTGCTTCAAGCAGATCTGAGCGGATAGCTTAGCACTGCAGTTTGCAACCATTTCTTCTAGTCCTGTATCGAGCTCTTCTTCCTAGGATTTTGGCTTTAGTCTCCCCAACTGTCGCCCACTAGTCGACTGCCTGTCCTTTCAGGCCAAACAGCGTCGCAGCGTTCTCCCATTCTTTCTCGCTCTCAAACACCTCAAGAGGGATATTGACTGCAAGAGCCACGTCGAGACGTCTGATGGGTTTTATGTTGCAGTTCATCCGCCCTCTCCCCATCCGTCCTTTATACTAGTCTGTTTGATATACTCATGGATGCGAAACCAACTTAGTGGACGGAGGTCTTGTGTGCTCTATTGCGGTTTATTTGACACCTCAGCCATGACTGAAAACCTATACGACCCCACGTCGTGCTCACTGCCAACTGCCCGAAGGCACAGGTAGCTCTGGGTAGTCTTAGAAGTCCTGGGCATCATCCACCATATCGGTTAGCTCGACGCTTTCAACATATGCTTAACACAATAATTCCGGGGGAAGAAATATTCCTATCCGGATTAAACCAGATTGTTTGTAACTCCTGAACGCATGACGACTTTCAGTCACAATAAACTGATTCTGAAAGCTAGGGCTGTGCTCAAACGGATTATGTGCACAAGTTTGCTAAGTCCATCAAACTGAATGCAACCCGGGCTTTAAGTTAGGCATAGACATAAAGTGCGTTTCTCGAGTATACCATCCGAGGTATTGCGAGGAAAACCATCACAAGCATATTCTTTGGTGGGGCTGTCATCCCTCTACATATGCTGTGAAAATAACTCCCTTATCTCAGGTTTTGAAAACAAGGTCGACTCTACCATATTCCATGTGAACACCGTGACTTGATTAAGCTTGTCACCATTGAACAGTGGTGAATTGGACGCGCGTCAATTATATTCAAATGTCTCTCCTCTGTTCAGTCAGAACAGTCGATCTGCTTTGAAGCACGGAAATCATACCAAGTCTTGCTAGCAAAATCGAGGCATTGAACTATATAATGGCTCCTGAAGACAGCTCAGTTAATTGTTCCGATAAAATCGGGCAGTTGGTGATAACCTTACAGAAAGGCAAAGAGTCGTATTTATAGCAAAGAATGAAATTACTGTGAAAGTGTAAGCCAAATTTATACGGTTTATTTGGCACAATAGTGGTGAACGTATAGCTCAGCCTCATGTGCATGAAGTGTTCATCAACAGTTAAAAGGGAGTGAAGGAAGGAACCTATAGGTGAAAGACCCTAATAACGCAGAAAACAGAGCAGATAAATCCACGAATTCGCGAGCTGGATGTGTATTCGCATCATCGATCCGAAAATATTACTTCAGGAAAAGTTTGTCTCTTAGCCTCACTCTGCGAAACACTTCTGTGCATCCGGATCGTCACTCCACAAAGAATGAAATGTGTTACTCTTCCTGAGGCCCGCTTCCATATCGGAGTCTGATGAATAGCATCAATCCATCTGTTGACAGCAGCAGAGCATCACTGAAACAAGGTGCCTAAATATTGTCATCGATGGACGGCTTTAATGTTTCTAATGGAGATTATTCTATCAGCATGCATTTCCAACCAAGGTCGAAGTGGAACACTTTCTCTAGGGGTATCTGACCGACGCCAAAGCTTGAATACTGTCCACCAAGGCTCACCAACTCATCATTGAGTAAACCAAGACATTTACATCGTATTTTATACGTCCTTACCTGCCGGTGACGTCGACCCACGTGTTCTTCCGATGAAGCGTGAGGTGTATTGGCGTTTCCAGATCGCCAGTCCAGGCGCTGTGCCTCTCGCAGTAGGTTGTATGAGCGTGCAAATGCCCTCTTATCAAAAGTATCCGTAGTGTCTAGTCTTACAACCCCGTTATCGATGACGCACTGCAGTAGACCCGACTTGCAGGAAAGCGAGCCGCCGTGTCAGCCTATCGGTACGCTCGCTTCTGCAGGACGAACGTGGAACAACACTGGTCGTGTAACGGTCGAGCTGTGATGAGTAGGTTGGAGTCAAGCGCTGGAAAATCAGCCATCCCTGTTCCGTTTTAGAGGCTTTCCTAGCACGCCCGTCAGCGTCCAGATATAGTGATGAAGCTGCTAAACGTAGCCCGCAAACCGTGTAACCGATCGCGATGAAACTTGGAGTGTATGTGTAAATCTACATTTTGCATAAAGCCATGAAAGCACAAGCACCCAACTACAGGGGGGAGAGTAGTCATGATGTTTTAACCATGCTTCGGGTAACAGTCTGACTGCACTATATATAACATGGGAAGGCACCAAAAAAGTCGATGCGGTAAAGTAAAACTTAATGGGAAAAATTTCCACCAGTCAGTGAATTTCACCCTGGAACAATTTTATGCATCCCAGGGCTGTATGGGTTTAGCGTCTGATCACTTCACATTTAAAAAAGACTCCGTTACCAGTTGTGCATTCCATCCAGTGCTTCAGCTTTGAATATTATTATTTAGTGGCCGGGCGAAAACGTACTTTCTGCTCCTCTGAGCAAGGGTCCGAAGTGTACCGGGGTAAGTCTGCTACTGAATTGCGTCTCTGAGTTTGAAATGCTCTGATCCATACTTCCGCAATTTCTTTCCGATTTAGCTTAAACAGTCCGGTTCCTAGAAGTCCCAACACCGTAACTCGAGTTTCTCTCAGGAGATCTACTCTTAACCTTCAAAATACTGAAAAAGTATCTGCTTCGTCGAAGTTCAACTTTCAAGACTTCGCATGCTGAGAGGTTTTCCAAACATGCCATAAAAACGGCAAAACTAAGCGAGATAAGCTGAGAAATTGGGTTGCTTGACCTGGATCACACGAAATGGGCAGAGCATTCATCTTCAGTTTGTTTTGCCGAACGGATGCTACTCATACGAAACGAATGTTTCAAACCAGGTTGTAGCTAGGCTGTCCACAATGACAACGCGGCCTCTACTTTCATCCTATTCATTCAGCTCAATCCGAAACGTGTTGCTTGCGCGACTCAGAATGCCCAGCCTGGAGGTAGTCCTGACCCATGTATTATATCACTTCACTAAAAAGGTGATGATGATTAGAGTGTGGGTTTCAGCAGTTCCATGCATAGAAACGACGAACTGAGCTGTGGAGCGCATCCAAACTATCCCCATCTGTGGTCAGACGATGTTTGTCCACATCAGTGATGGGGCACTTAAGCTTGAGGCGTTAATTATACTGAAACTCATTCTATCTGATTCGTGCTTTGCTTAGTCTTTCGACCAACGTAACGGGGAACAGCTTAGTTGTAACAAATTTTCAGCGCAATACTCGGACGCTTCCGGATGTAAGGTTTTTACCAGTGTCTCCAAACGTCGCACCTACAGTGGTCAGCAACAGGTTGTCAAATTGTATCAAACAAGCACCTTTTACTTTACATTATGTGAAGTATAGCTAAATCTGCGAACCTACCTCGAAGAAGTTAGTTTCCGCATTGTTTGCAACATATCGTCAAGCCTACTACTTGAGATACCGCATGTTGGACAAAAGTTCCTCTCAAAGCAATTAAATATACGGTACGTGGACAGAAATGGGCTTTCAAGGGAATAGTGGCCAGTTTCAGAAAATTTCATCCGGACGGCGATCGAAACTCAGTTGGACGTGGTGGGATCGTCCCCGTGGCCCATTGGAAATCAGTTACACATTGGGAGAGTGCCCACACACGTCAACATCGATTTCACGAAAAGAATAAAAATGGTCAACTGCATGGAAACACCATATTTCGGGTTTAACCTGAATAAAAAGAAATGCAGTCAAACCACATATCATATGGGTCCGGCCTGAGACAGCCTTTTGCATATTCGCTCAAAAAATATTGTAATCAAGAGCTTCAGTCAACATCCGTCTGAATATCTCGGCAGCACCAATTAACTATGCAAATAAGTGTTTAAATGGGAGTGCTGTCACGTTCCAGCGAACCACTCACTCGCATAATAGATCACTCTTGGTGCGAAAAAAACGTTGGTGGTTGTAACCATGTTCCGGTCAGTCTTTGCGTACCTCTAAATGGAAGCACAGTTGTTTCCAGTGTACGACTCCAAAATTGCATCGCTCCCGCGGAACGCACCATCTTTTGACATTTGAAACTGGGTTATTCGCGATATTTTCTTATTCAGTTAGTTTTGTGCATTCGTACAGCTAAGGTCATATGGTTGACATGTCAAAGTGTATATTCGATGCATTCGGAACAAAATTCACAGTGGCACAATCTTAATTGCGGCGTATTGCTTGGAGGTAGTGGTCTGTAGCAAACTGGTAAATCTCATGAACATGTCACTGTTGTGATATGCATCAAGCCACCTTCGTGGGCAGCGGTTTCAGGTCGGTTGAAGTTACCATGACCTTGAGCTTGCCTAGACTTGTACTATGCAAGTGATCCTATTATTCAATGTATCAGACAACTGTGGTCCAGAACTCGTGGGGACTGGTTTTCTCGGATCTGGATGAGATCACAGATCACATCAGCACAGAGATTTGGTCTACTGAATGTTTAATGCAACTATTTTCGTTCATCTGCATGGGAGACAACAAAAACTGAACTCGAGCAGTGCCGCTTATTGTTTAAACTATTAGCCATGGACTATCTGTGCAAGGCTTTTGAAGCTTAAGAAGCCACTTTTCAACCATAATCTGATATCTGTGAATGGTGAATGGGCGTGCGCCCAACACAGAATTCGTAATGCTTCTGTGCGAAAACGGCACGCAGAACCATTAAAACCGATATATTAGCGTTTGCCTGCGCATCGAGACAGCTGCTGTTTCCGTATTGGACATTTTTTGGTTCAAAGCTTGATGCTTTGTTGAACGACGACCTGCACGGCATGATTGTGCAGATTACTTTTAGTCCAGTTAGTCCTCGCATGTCTTTCCGTCACACAAGTGAGCTCACGGGCCTGGCTACGTATTCTGACAGTGGCAAACGGAGAATCTAGCTGTATGTTGTCAGTATTCTTTTTCACATCACTCTACATGGTGCGAGGACATAATTTCCTTTTCACGGTACGAACCGTTTTTGGGAACTTTTTGGGGTAAGATATTGTGGTCCATTCTACTGATCTTTACTCGTACATCGTCGTCGGTTCTCCGCATAGAGATTTTGACCGAAAATCCATCTACTGACCTCATTCACTACTGATTCCAGTTGTCATTGTCCTAACGAGATTTGACTACATACGCATACCACGTATTTTAACTCGTTTCTGCTTTTCAGATCGCTTGTATTTCGGAGTATTCAGTGCGCATCCCAGACAAACACCGACAATACACTATTTTTCGGTTGACGATGAACTCACTTACGAAAGGTAGACTTGAATTTGTACTCATTCAGTTGCAGTTTCTACGCTGATTTCGGCCCGCTTAACTTGGCCCAACTGTACAAATACTGTAACAAAGTTGAAAACAAATTAACGGTGAGCGGCACAATCTGTTGTTTGCTGAACGTTTTTTACTTTATAGTGCCGTCAGTTGAATAAGCGGAGAATCGTACATTACACATCTTACGATGCCCGTAAACTTACGAATGCGGCATTTCTCATGGGATCATACCAAGTATGAAACAGCTTTCAGTGTCACCAAATCGGTGTCAGATTATTTACCTCAACAGGACACCTGAAGAGTCCTATCGAAACCTGTGCACAAACGATCCAACTCCCTTCCTTTCATTTCGGTGAGCATAGTTTGGTTGCGCCATAAAAACACCGTGCTTTTTGTGAGAAAATTGCGTGTGTAACCAACTAACTAACTATTAGCAACCTAATCAACTTTTCTCACCTGAAATGAGAGACAGAAATCTGACCTTGAGAGAAGCTGGTTCCCCCATTAACCAACAACGCCTAACAGACCATTTTTTGCATGGGACTCTGTCAAAGCGGTTAACCCCAGCAGTTCTGAGAGTAGAATTGACGCTTCTGAGAAACTCTTGAGGAGAGCGTCACGGTTCCAGCTTTACGGAATTTGACCATGAGCTCATTGTCTTCTAAGTTTACTACAAAACATTCGATTTTTGCTTGCTCGCTTTGAATTGCCACACCAACGTTAAGGAATGTACATGCGTCAGTAGGACACGCCTGCCTTTTTCTCTTAGTGAAGAGGTTCGTGAATGTGATGTAACGATTTACGACGGTTGCTGGACTGACACTATTACGGAATCGTGGAGGCTCTTTTGTACAGGTTACTGACTTCCCGGTGGATGGCCTATCGGATCGATTGGAGGGTCTGTGTATACTGTCATCAACTTTTGCGGTTTACTAATTATATCTTGCGGAATGCCAAGTAACTCGATTTTTCTTCATTAGTGGTACTGGGGAAATGATTGTGTAGTTTATACAGCAGATTCTCTGGGGAGATAGTCTCTTCAGCGCCTTGAATGTCATTTAGTTAGTCACTTATTATGGTTGTCTAAGTGGTTGTCAGCTGTTGATGTTTGTTTGGGTAAAACCTCCATGTAATTTCATTAGGCTTATTTCCGTAGGGTTGTGCAAGTGGGCAAGTGCTTTTTGAAGTCCTGACTTTCTGTAGCAACATTTGGAAGTTTTCTTTGTGTTATCGTGGAGTACTTAGAGTGTGCGGTCACAATCGATGTAAGTTATTGAGCATTATTATTACAAACGTTGCATGTACTCCGTGGTTTACCTTCCCCTCCCCCCCCATGCACGAGCGCGTAACCTGGAGACCGGGTACAGTCAGCTTCTTCTTTGGAGGAAGAGGTTGCGCACTTTGGGCAAAACTTTTGTGGCATTTTTCCGTTGACACTAGCTGGTGTGAGGGAAAATGTATTGGGGAGTTCTTCTAATTCACCAGTAGTAAGACTGAACATGTTCATGATGGTGAAGGGGGACACAAAAAACAGTTTGGCGTCTTTTTTGAACCAGCTTTACGATACTCTTATTTGAATTTTGTTCAACAAGATATTCCTGTAATGAACAAATGATAAATCCGGCAGAAATCCTTCAGCCTAATCCTTCGTTTAACTGGTTGTGGTTAGTACGATGAACTGTTCTTTACTCTCCAGTTTTGCAGAATGGACGTGGGGAGGGGGTCGGTACCCCACCCATCATACTTGGCGTAATTGGTTCAGACTCTTCC
Organism: Opisthorchis felineus; assembly: GCA_004794785.1. Lineage (NCBI taxonomy): Eukaryota > Metazoa > Platyhelminthes > Trematoda > Opisthorchiida > Opisthorchiidae > Opisthorchis > Opisthorchis felineus. The sequence continues at coordinate 821,912 of SJOL01009659.1, read as the reverse complement.
GAAGGTATTGCGGAACATACTGGAACATTGAAGCCTTATTCAAGGCTCATATTCTTCATCACTGAACACAAGATTCTCATACATATCCTCCTGAAGGGTTGTGCTTGTTATGTGCCATAACTTCGAGGAAGGCACATTTCAAACCGTTTTGATGTAGTATTGATTGGAATGGCGTCGCAAGGCTGCTTTGGCTAAAAGAGGGTTCTTTCAGTACGTTTCAGCCTATGTTTCAGACATGAAACTTTTATCTGAATTGCAGTGTTTCGTAAAACAAAATGCACGTGGTAATTGCACGTGTGTGCATGTGTAGGCGTCTCACACTACCAGTTTTACTGAATGAATGACTAGCGTCGCCAATAGATGCACTATTGGAAACTTAACCCAGAATGCGCCCGTGCACTGAGTGATTCATTGGTATTACTGATGTTACTTGCACTCACATCAATGGTTTTCGACCTTTTCTGGGAAATCGAGCCATTGTTTTTGAGCTGAGATAGTATATACAAAAAGATACTTTTCCGTCTGAGTGACCGAACCCTTCCACTCTCTTCATGAAAGCTCAACCTGAGGGACTGTGCTGTATTTTTTAATAGTTGGTTGATCCTAATAGGTTGGTTCTTGCTGTGCGAGTTGCCCATTATCCTGTCATCACTTGCTCTGGTATGAACTGGTAAATCTCCCATCCGAGTCTATATTAGTGTTGGTCTTTTGTGAGTTGAAGCATTTTTCTCGCCTTTGAGAAAAACGT
>SJOL01009659.1:745822-817426 GCA_004794785.1 Opisthorchis felineus | reverse complement strand
TGGGGAAATGATTGTGTAGTTTATACAGCAGATTCTCTGGGGAGATAGTCTCTTCAGCGCCTTGAATGTCATTTAGTTAGTCACTTATTATGGTTGTCTAAGTGGTTGTCAGCTGTTGATGTTTGTTTGGGTAAAACCTCCATGTAATTTCATTAGGCTTATTTCCGTAGGGTTGTGCAAGTGGGCAAGTGCTTTTTGAAGTCCTGACTTTCTGTAGCAACATTTGGAAGTTTTCTTTGTGTTATCGTGGAGTACTTAGAGTGTGCGGTCACAATCGATGTAAGTTATTGAGCATTATTATTACAAACGTTGCATGTACTCCGTGGTTTACCTTCCCCTCCCCCCCATGCACGAGCGCGTAACCTGGAGACCGGGCACAGTCAGCTTCTTCTTTGGAGGAGGAGATTGCGCACTTTGGGCAAAACTTTTGTGGCATTTTTCCGTTGACACTAGCTGGTATGAGGGAAAATGTATTGGGGAGTTCTACTAATTCACCAGTAGTAAAACTGAACATGTTCATGATGGTGAAGGGGGACACAAAAAACAGTTTGGCGTCTTTTTTGAACCAGCTTTACGATACTCTTATTTGAATTTTGTTCAACAAGATATTCCTGTAATGAACAAATGATAAATCCGGCAGAAATCCTTCAGCCTAATCCTTCGTTTAACTGGTTGTGGTTAGTACGATGAACTGTTCTTTACTCTCCAGTTTTGCAGAATGGACGTGGGGAGGGGGTCGGTACCCCACCCATCATGCTTGGCTTAATTGGTTCAGACTCTTCCGAAGGTATTGCGGAACATACTGGAACATTAAAGCCTTATTCAAGGCTCATATTCTTCATCACTGAACACAAGATTCTCATACATATCCTCCCGAAGAGTTGTGCTTGTTATGTGCCATAACTTCGAGGAAGGCACATTTCAAACCGTTTTGATGTAGTGCTGATTGGAATGGCGTCCCAAGGCTGCTTTGGCTAAAAGAGGGTTATTTCAGTAGGTTTCAGCCTATGTTTCAGACATGAAACTTTTATCTGAATTGCAGTGTTTCGTAAAACAAAATGCACGTGGTAATTGCACGTGTGTGCATGTGTAGGCGTCTCACACTGCCAGTTTTACTGAATGAATGACTAGCGTCGCCAATAGATGCACTATTGGAAACTTAACCCAGAATGCGCCCGTGCACTGAGTGATTCATTGGTATTACTGATGTTACTTGCACTCACATCAATGGTTTTCGACCTTTTCTGGGAAATCGAGCCATTGTTTTTGAGCTGAGATAGTATATATAAAAAGATACTTTTCCGTCTGAGTGACCGAACCCTTCCACTCTCTTCATGAAAGCTCAACCTGAGGGACTGTGCTGTATTTTTTAATAGTTGGTTGATCCTAATAGGTTGGTTCTTGCTGTGCGAGTTGCCCATTATCCTGTCATCACTTGCTCTGGTATGAACTGGTAAATCTCCCATCCGAGTCTATATTAGTGTTGGTCTTTTGTGAGTTGAAGCATTTTTCTCGCCTTTGAGAAAAACGTCGTTTGCGGAATATTCTCGGAGTCAGTCATAGTGGCACTTTTTTATTCGGATTCTACTCAAGTGTACGCTGTAAATAGTTCCAAGATACGGTATTTTAATGAAGTAACTTTGTATGCCAGTGCCCTCTTTTTTGCACCATCTAAAAGCCCTGCGCATATTTTTAAGCGCAACCGCCTCATCACAAATCTTTCCGCTGGCTCTTATCATAGTGGAGTTGACAGGAATGTGATTCCAGTGGTTGCATATAATTATAAAATTGGGACAGAGAACGCTGTGTTCCATGTTGGGAAGCAGACCAACAATATCCTATGCTGGTGCGAATGTTAGAAAGTTGTGAGATCTGAAATTAACACTTTCTATAACACTCGTTTACGCTTTCAGGCAACCATGCCATTGATCACCTTTGGCCAAGCAGACTAAAGATGAAATCGTCTCATAAGACTGCAAAACAATTGGGTGGCACTTCCTTTCTAAAATGACTTTTCAGTCATAGAGAAAAGTGACCCAACTTGTCATCACAGTGGGAATAAGGACTTTCACTTGTATCTAGGTAAAACTGCTCAAACCATGAACAATGGGTCGTCCCTGAAATCACAGAGAACGATGAGAAGGCATTCAGAGAATTATGCGTCGTCAATTTGGTTGTTCGTATACTTCGATATGTTCTATACTAGTGGTTATTCATATTCCTACGATTCCGTCTTATACTTCGAAGTCAATAGTTGATCTCATTCTTCTGTCATCACGCTTAGACTTCTAATCATCGGCTCCCTAGCTGTCAACTGTCAACATTGTTCGACACATGCTTTTCTCAATGATGATGATGATAATGATACTTTGAGACATTGATGAGCGTTTGACAGCTGTCAGCTTTTGCCTTTTCGTACGGATTTGTTGGTTAACGTTAGAGACACATACAGGTGGGTCTAGGTAGCCTGAGTTAGCACAAGGTTGAAAACTGGTGCAACTTATCTGAGGTCATTTTTCCTCTCTAAAGCCGCTCCAGGTGTATGTGTTCAAAGGGCCTGTGTATTCCATCGCATGCTTAGATCCAGTCTTGTTGAGAGGTGATGTCGCTCTGTGTACTGCGTTGAGCCTTAGTGAGTCAACAAGATAAAGAGTTGGGAAAAATGCTTACCCAAAGGAAGTTATCAGAGAGTGCCTTGGAGTGCCTTGTATAGTGTAGTTATATCAAATAATCATCTGATTTTTATAAGTTCAGCTTCTATTGGTCAGGTAAACATGTTTAAAACGTGGCCAAGTAAATCACCACTGATTGAATATTGAAGGTAACCCATCAAAATCTGCCCATGGTATCTCTATCAACCTGATACTGTTTGCTGATGAAGATTGTTAAACTAATGAGAAAGGCAAGACCGCACCACTGACGTTGAAGCAGGCTTTCGGTAGCTTTTCGCGCAATCATAAATGAGCATGGAAAGCATGTCGAAAAAGCAGGAGACATGCCACCAGAAGTCTGACTCAACTATTGGCTTTCACTGAACTTGAGTGGTTGTGGTTGAGCTTTCTTCCTGTGTACCACTAATCCAGTCTGTGGCATCCGTAGAATAAGCTTCAAAATTGGGGTCATTTGCAGGGAGTAGTTTTTTGAGAAGGGGACGACGGACATACCCGAGTTTTTGTGTACATTTGCTGGTCCCAGACGGCAACCTTTCAACATGCAATACGTTTCCGAAAGAAGTGGTCCTGGTGTCCTCAAAGTCGTCTGCTGTAAAATACCCTCCAATAAACAGAAAACTCGAACGCTTCGACTGTGGTGGTCACCTGAATGGTTAGTGTGAGTGTGATACTGTTCTTTTATTTAAGGAAGTGGAGATTGGTTCCATAACTTAGTTCTTTTAACAAATCCTTTGGAGAGGGATGCTTATCTGTGAGGATGCCAGTTGCCCTGATGCATGAGCTAAGTGTGACCTGTGGCTGCTTCAGGTAATCAAAACTACATTTCCTGTTGGCTGCGTTTACTGGATAGTTTCGTTTAGAGGACTAGGCACAGCTACGTTAACACCGATTAGCTTGCTGGACTGAAATTTATACTAACACCAGATATATCTGCGAAGTTTTGCAGATATGGATGGATTTTGTGGTAAGGGGATGACAAGGAGACGAGCTGACGGATACACGGAGCTCTGTTTCTAGGGCTCAACTGGGCTTGTGGGTACAGTGACTCGCGTTCGGGTCAGAACAACCCTGCATCACGTTCAGAACGTTACACCAGTTACTTTATTCCAGATGAATAACTGGCACCCATAGCTATCCTTAAGTGTGTCTTGACTGGGTGAGTATAGATTCAAACCATCAAAAACCTTGTTTTTCTGTTAGTTAACTAACTAACGAGAGATTCGGCTTTATTTAGTTGAGTCTCCCGTTAAAACCAAATTAATGTGCAAATGAGCGTATTTCGGAGGGTTGTGTCCAATTCGGGTCCTAAGAAGGGCGAGACCAGTCGTGGGCATTTGAGGAGTTTTCAGCAACCTTATAAGTAAATCTAGATACTCCCATACTTGCACCTGTCGGCCTGTGTGGGCAACTCATTTTATTTGAGGCATTCTGGTGGTAACTCGCCCGGTGGCAAAACTGTTTTTTCTTTCAGGGAGACCACTGTGTCTATAGTTAGAAATTAGTATTACTCCGTTTTTTTCCTTTTGTGCATTTCACATTGTAAGATTATGTCTGTGTGTGTTGTAAGTTCAGGATGGATTATGAGGTTATTGTTGTAGTATTGGTATGTAAGCGCATCCTATGAATCCTCCCTCGGAAACCGTTTATACTAGACGACGCCTTGTAATGGTCGTTGGGCGTATGCTGGCTGTTCACAGGTTGGTCTGCCGTTATCCATGCATGATTTATGCGGCCTTAACTGGAAAAGGGTAAATTGGCGGCGCCTGATGATGCTGAGCATGTGAGTATGTTTTGAAATCAGCTGTTTAGAAAATAGGCGCCACTTTGTGAAAGCTGGACCCACTTTGGCCTCGATCTTCCATAACTCTCAGGGTATTCTTACCCTCTGTTTTCAAGTTGACTTCCAACTCGTGAGCTGCATATTTCAACTGATTCCCGGTAGACATGGGATCGTCATACAGTGGTGGATTTTTCAGCACTCCATTGTGAGTTCTATTCGAAAATTCTACGAAATGCCTGATCACTTGCACGTGTTAGGAGTAGCGGGGCATCTTTAAACGCAACAAGCGTTTACACAACCTTTCCAACGTTTAACTGGGTAAACTGCACTCAGAGTCCGACGACCATTGACCTGAAGCTTTATTCCTCTGGTCAGTTTCATTTCACCGTGACCTGCAATTTGTTTGCCTCTTGAAATTGCGCAATAATTGACCGAGGTGCAGGCTGTCAATTTTGCTACATTCCGTCCATGTGCGGTTTCGAATCGTCTTCATCCACTCCCACCGCAAGGCTGGTCAGTCCGTTAAGAACTATGGCTTGTGAGCTTGTAATTGCTTCGACAGATGTCTTTCTACCTCTTACAGTAGTCATCAGCCCATTCTGTTGTTCTGTGTTCCAAATTGTAATTTGAGGCCCATAATGCTCACATATTGAGGCTGATTATGACTTGTTGATGTGATCTCGATGCAGTTTGTAATCAGTCGAGCTGGATACTCTGTCGTTCCATCAACCAAATAAGTCCGACTTAGAGTCGAGCTGGTTACTATTCTGTACTTTCTGGTCTAAGTTACAAGCACAACAATGTAGTTTGACGAAATCACGGATATGTCGTGCCACTTGAGAAGTGGCAACATGCGGTCTCCCAGCTTTCATCACGGAAGAGAGAAGAGACAAGGAGGAGAACAATACGGCTCGGTCACAAATCAATTTAAGTGCTAAAAGTTGACCGTTTTCCAGGATAGGTGCTCCAGGGAGAGGTTTAGTGGCTCTAGTTGAAAAGTTCCTCTTGTGCTTTGGCAGCTCCAGGGGGGGGGGGGGTGACAATAACGAGTGTACAATCGAAAATCATTGAGTTGGCCATGGATGCCACTGAATTTAAGCAGAGACGCACTTTTAGAATAAGGCTTCCAAAGTGTACCCATTAGCGACCGGAATCATCCAGCTAACGGAACGAACAATATTGGAAACCTATTGTGCGCAAAAATGCAGAAGGGTATCATGAAAGTTATTTATATCATGGGGCACCATAATTCTCATGCACATTTTATGGTCGAGAATCTGAAGTAAACCATATCAGACGAACTTCTTGGTTCAACGGCCTTAGGATTCTTTCCCAGTCAGGTGCCTTTGAAAAATGCAGATTATGGTGCGTAGTAAGTAGCACCTTACCGAAAGAGGATGTCGATGAAAGGCTACTTGCATTGAGTATGAGCTTTGAGTTAGATAGGTTCCCTTGTGCTTAAGTGAAACCTCTGGCGAGTGTGTTTATCCAATTGCGGGGAAGTACCGTAGAAATCAAAGAGGAACTGGACCATTTCGCAGGAGTGTTAATCGAAGAGCGGCTTCAGCGAACTCAACCAGCCGAGCAAATTCATGCGCTAAAAGTTTTCTGATTTATCATTTGTCTATGGCCTGATTGTTTTGCTTTGTTTGGCAAGAGTCACACGCTCGCAATTTGAAACTGATTGGGTAGAACAAGTGATGACATGAATATCAAGCCCTTTCTTTTTTTTCTTGTTTTCCACTACAACAGCATTCAGTTTCATTCCAAGTTACTTAGTAAAACAACGTGTCGATGCATTTTCCTTCATTTTGCTTGCTGTCTAACTCAGCTGTTCGGAAGTTTCATATTAGTTCCGGGTTAAAGAGAATGCTCCCAAGGAGAGGGTGCTTCCAAGAGAAGCGCACTTCTGGTCTATTCCGATGATGCATGACCTTCGGAGAGGAAACTGTACCGATATCTTTGCAAGCTATCCGGCACCTTGTTGTGTCACATGTCGGCATATTCAAACGAAGAACTTGTTCTGTTGCAGATTCGTGGGTGTCCACTGGCATTGCGCCTGCATCTTGCATGTGCAAAACTTAGCGTTTTCCCTAGTCACACGACCGAGGTTTGGAAACTCATACCATTCGCCTATCGTTCATGGATATCGATTATGTTTAGACTAGCGATTTATTATTTTTGAAGACTATCCAGGTTGTTAGTACGTTTTGGTGATTTTTTAGGTCATGGCTTTGTAAACTTCAGCTTTTCGGATACCCCAAGGGACTGTCCAGCCTCCTGCACTTTCAGGACATACCATCCGGTTGCATCCCCCCATATAGTTGCAAGAGAGAGCTGCGCAATCCGCCTTTACCATAAACTCGGTTAACGGTGTGATAATCAGGGTTTTGATCAGCTACGGTCTCAACTTTTAAGTTTAGGGAGTCGACGAGTTCACTTGTGCGTGAAACCATCTGCCACGTGAATTACTGAGTTTCAGGCGAGTTCGTGATATCCGCTGAACCATTTAGTTTACACCGGCGGAGGGCAACCAAACTATTTCTTTCATGTCAGCTGCTTCGCGCTTGAATGCCTATCATGCGCACTTTTACCAACGGCCGTCAGTAAGCGCTAATCAGGCCTCTGTGAACGCTTTAGACAGATTCATTCAAGAGGCGAGAACTACCAAGACAAGTACCTTATGAATGATGCTGTACATCCCCTAGCTACTCAAAAGTGACCAGCGAGGAGTTTCACCCATATATATGTCTCGTCAGTGCTTTTCTTGTTCATTAAAGCGCACAGACAGCCAGTCAGAATGCACCTTCCTCGGGGGTTCGTAAACCTTTCCCCATGTATCCGTCAAATCAGCCTGATGTTCGGTTATTCTGAGCGGCCCGCCACCAGGGGCAGAGTTCAATTACTTCGACCCTATTTCAGCTCCCATTTCCCTTAGCCACCCACCGTCCATGGATCAGACAAGTGCAGTTTGAACTAAGTTTAATACAGATCAACAGTCACCTCGCACGAACCCGAAATCTATCTATAATAAATAGGCGAAATACATTGATTCGTAGTTTGTGTTGATACTAACAAGATGCTCAACTGAATCCTAGCTAAATCTCTTGTTATAATACTATTGGAAAAGTTTTCATAAACTTTAAATGCAATGCAATATGTTAGGAAAATTTTCCTAAAATGTTTCTCGTGACATGCAACACGGTAAGTCACTTCAAGGAAATCAATAACTTCGGTCATTGTCTGCCGTTCTTAATGTTTCTGATTTCAGCAGGCAGAAGAAATGAAATGCTTTCCTCCCTTATAACGTCACTTGATGATTTCAGTGAGAAGTTCGAAAACCATTCAGGTCTCATCTATTGTCGTTTATTTTTGAAGAGCATGGTCACAAATATGAAAAGTAAATGCAAGAGATGGATGTGGAAGGCTTACAGGAGAATATTAGATAAAAAGAGAAGCGTCCCATTCGAAATCGTGCCACCAACAGTTCCGATCAGATAAGATGAATCCTAGCGTATGTGAGAATTTTGGTATGGAAACACGCGTGTAAAGACCAGCAACCTAAGAAAGGACAAACAATACTAAATGCTCTTTAAGGTGCAGTAATCGCTAGCACGAAGTGTCCGTCGTACTGGGTCTGGTGTGAGAGTCAATGGCAAGAATGCACACTCAACGCCATGTATCACGCATAAACGTGTCGTAAGTACGCAGAGAGCCCACACTGGCAAGCAAACACAAGTCACTGACTGTGACCTTAGAGAGTCCCAGTCCAATAACAGCCTTGGCGGATTGAGGAAAGCGGATCCCTCGATAAGAAATGGTCATCGGTTGGTGGACTAAAAAGTCGACATCACAATCGATTGCACGTAACGCCGAAATTACGGCACACCTTTGTATCTCAAAGTTTCCAAACGTATTCGATCCTGCAATCCGTTGTACCTACAATGAACTTCGCATTCTTTCACTTCTGCCTCAGAGATGCGTCGTTTGTTCCATCCAATTATCAGCTCACCGTACTGGATTGCCTTAACGCCGTCAGTAAGGTAAGTTAACGAAGTTCTGGTACAAATAACCTCCATCCACTTGTTTGAGTTTGATCTTTGCAACATTTCCTCTGAAATCACACACTTTGACCGCATGCTGATTCCAATAGAGGAACTGATGTTGCCACACTCGCTGATTATTACACGTGGACACAACTGCACTCACCGCTTGCGAGTTTCTCGAATGCCTATAGTCTTAAAGTGGCGCTGAAAGCAGCACCTGGGTGCTGCTGTCAATAGATCAAATCGTAAGTGAGGCCTATAGTCCGAAAACTATGTCGAAGTTCAGGGCACTCCATGTCAGGAGGATGTGTTTGCGCCTGTTCCTCATCGTATGTTTCTTCCAGTTTTTACTGAACGCTTCAATAATAACAGTGAGTGTAAGCTGCATGTAGGATATCTTACTCTGTTTAAGGTGGGACGAATGTATTACGGGTAATCAAAACCATAAATTCGGTCATTATCCTATAGTACATCTCATCATGATGAGAATCTCTCAAAGACCGCCAAAAATACTTGTCTTTGTAGTATTACGTTTTGTGTAATTTTGTTATAAAAGCATATTTGAGAAAACAGGGTACGTCGATCAAAACTAGAGAAGGTGTATCTCATTATGCTTTGATTTCATACTGCTTAGGACCGGGTATAATTGTGACTTTCAGGACTGCCCTAGCCACTAGGAAGTAACCTCTTGAGTCGGGGAGTTGGACCTGCTGGAAAACAAGAGTATTTTTGAAAATCATGATCTTCGTGATTTCAATTGCATTGCCGTACTTACATTGGATGCCCAAGCAAATTTTATTCTAGTTAAACTGTGTGGATGATACTGCAGTCAGCGGCTGCACTTCAGAAATGGAGGTCGTGCTTCAGCAAACAGTAATCTTGCATGTGTCCGAAACAGATCAGTGTTAGCTGTGCTTGTACGATGACAAAAGAGCTTCCGATGTTCCGTTGAGAGTTTTTGTTTCAGCGTTCATATTAGCGTGAAGGCATTTTGGTTCGCCTCATAGGTGACTCGCTGGGTGGTTTTGTCCACGAAACAGCTTGACGTTTCACGTCATTCGATGACCAGTGGTGAGTGGTATCGAAAATGTTTGCAAAACCACATCACATCAAACATTACCGGACTCCTTTTCGGAAAAGTTTGGTAACAATCGGTAGATTTATTGCTGGGCAACGTTTCGCTTTTGACACAAAAGCTTTGTCAGGCCAAGTGACTAGGTTACGAAGTTGGTCGAGATTTAAGGATCATCAAGTGAACCGAACCAGAAGAACTACACCCTAGGCTGGACCCAAATCCATTTAGGTTCCCCCATCGGCCCAACACTTGGTCACCCACCGTAACACACAAAATCCTTCGGCCGACACCCAACAGAGATTTAGCTTGACTTAGATGATTGGTTCTCCTTCCGCCTTAAATCTCGACCAACCTCGTAACCTAGTCACTTGACCTGACGAACCTTTTGTGTCAAAAGCGAAACGTTGCCCAGCAGTAAATCTACCGATTGTTACCAAACTTTTCCGAAAACGATAATCACTCAATCGGTTTCAAGCGTTTTTCACCTGATTAAACTTACCGGACTCCCTTTATCCTCATACGATTATCACTGGAGGCCAAGAATTTCATTTCAGTAAAATTGGTTCGTTTCTTCAAGATCGACGTGTAGCCCCAGTGATGGCTGAAACAAGTGTGCGCTATTGTTTAACTAGTTAACAATTTCTTGTAATTCTGCTCACTTCCGTAAAACCTCCATGGGATGAGGAGTGGGAGTTATCACCTATGTGTGTGATTTATCACCCAGAGATGCCGTAGCAAGACCCCAGAGGGTAGTAACTGGTGTCCGTTTTTCAAGAGTCGGCTATGTTGAATCGACCGATACCGACACCCGGACTGAGTCTCAGTGATTCACAACATTCGTCGTACACAGCTTCATAATATGCTACGGGAATAATGAAGTGGCATTGCTTTTGATCGTGTGTATCTGTCTCTCTCCCAAATAACTGTCACTTTTACATGGATTTTACAAACTGGTAGAGCCATCAAATGAATGCGGTGTCAACAGTACGGGATTCGCTTAGGTGTTACATTAAATGGGATAAATAATCTGATCTTTTCCTTTAGTTCCGGGGGTAAGCGCTTCATTACTTGTGCCTTCTTTATTTTGACATGGTTTGCTCGCTGATTTAGTTACAGACGTTTCATCACCAATTGGGTCCCCATTACTGCGTCCCTAGGGAGCGTAGCGTAGTGGCGCGTCTCCTCATTAACAACTAATTTGCAATGGCCAACGACGTATGCGTCTGTGATTTTCAATAGCTGTATCCTATTTTCTTAAGTTGCACGACACTGTTCGTTAGAGCATTCCGTGGAAGTGCGGCAATGCAAGGGGTCTGACTTCTCGACTGAATAGGTCACTTCCTAGCGATTTTTTAAGCCCCGATGGTTACAGTTATTTCCGGTTTTAAGCATTGTGAAACACACATTCCTCCCTAGTCCTTACGCACTTAGCTTCTTTCATGACAAAATCACGCAAAGCGCAAAATTCACAAGACAAGTATTTTTGGTGGTCTCCGTCTGTCATCACAGTGAGTTAGAACTTAACGAGATGGGATCAGACGAGTTTGATCAGCTTCTTGAAGTTGTCATATTTACAGGCGTTTCACTCTGATCATTTACTCGTTTGCTTATTCTTTTTCCACTTTGGCTTACAACACATTTTATCTTCATGTTGTAGGCCGTGGAACACAAGTTCTTGGATTTCTCGACGTTCAATCTTGCGGAATACGAATTCTATGAGGTGACTTAGTTTTTCAACGACTAACGCAAACATTCTTAACTATTTGTAGCAAGTGGAAAACGGCGACCTGAACTGGATAGTGCCAGGGAAGTTTCTTGCATTCTGTGGGCCTCATGCACAGAGCAAAATAGAAAATGGTGAGTTGTTTCTATGTAGCGATCGGGGCCACTAGTGATTCATGTGTGTTTATTGTGAATGAAGGCCTATTTTTGTTGCTAATTTTGCCTCGAGTCAACCGCAACGCAGCACTGGATAATCAGATTTCAAATACAGCTTATCGTTCTACGTAACAACCTTACCAGTGAGCTTTTTCACATATGAGCCCAGTTAGTCGAAATGTGCTATGTTTGATCTCACAAAGCTGACGGTTCCTGTCATCGGCAAAATGCGGATGAGATTTCTTGCTTTTAGCAATGATGCAACCAACCAAGCGTTCCTGTCACGGTTTGTTCATTTTCAATCGAACCGATAGACCGAGCTCGAGATTGCTCAGTGGTGAGGGCGCTAGCTTACGGACCGGAAGGTCAGTGGTACGAACCCAACCTCAGCATCTCGACTGCTTCTGACTAGGCTTGGGCAACCTGGCAGTATCCCAGCCCTCGTGCCTCCTTCCGTTGGCATGGCAGCTAGGCACCGAAAGGGTGTAACACTGAATGATGATTGAATGAACTGATAGACAACTCCACCGGAGTGCGTATGAAGAAAATCTTTTGAAAGCAGGCATTTGAGCATGGCTGCCCTATTTGGTTGATATTTAGGGGGAAGGCGGGTTTTGTGGTTTCTCTTGTGTGATATAAAAATGCAGTTATGCATTTATTCGGCGGCTCTCACATGACCCTCTGATCATTAATCTTTGTTCTTACCCGTTCACCGAATTCGGTGGTTAGTTTGAAAACGTTTCGTCATTGTTTGCAGAGTTAAAACATCTATATAAATTTATATAGATGTTTTAACGGTATCCAATATGGCTTTGATGGGAAAAAGAGTGCTGGTAGCCCAGGTTGTTCAGTCGGTAGTCAATCTGCCCGTTCAGATTGGTAATTCCGCGGCGCAGCTCCTCTCCGCTTCACAACACCACGCTGCTTATGTCTCAACGATTGGTGGGGAAACGTTTGCAGAAAAATTTCGAAGTTCGGGTAGCAATTCGACCACTTAGAATTCAGCATCTTCGACGTGATCAGCGAAGTGGGATTACGGGTTTACTCCGCATACCAGTCCCTGTTCAGTTTGTTCGGGCAACGGGTCTTTGGTGAAACCTAGAGTTGAGCCGAATTTGACATGGCAGAAACAAATGGAGGGTGTTACAGAAAGTTCGGGTGTCGTTGCTGTTCGCCTTCCAGGATGGGCTCCCGACGGCGCTCATTGTGCTTGCCTACTGACACTGAACGATACGGCGGCTAACCCGATCTCAGCAGTATTCATGTTGTCAGTTTATATCCGGATTGTCTGACTGAACGTTGGAAGTGTAGGCACGTTTGTGGTAGGCTACCTTTAGGTCCCCATTCCTGTCCGATTTTTCTTCTTTCCATTATAAGGCTCTGTTCAAATAAATTGACATGGTTTTATGGTAGCAAAACACCAGTGTTCTCCTCTGGTGTTGTTGTCAACGATGGTAGTGGCGATGTTTCTCGTTATGGTCTTCCTTGCATATCCTTCCTTCGAATGCGTGTTTACTGGCACCCAGCAGAAATGCAGAGGTAGTCAAGTTCGGCCTAGCTCAACCAAACTAATAGAGATATCCAAGGTGAAGCCGAATCACCGGTTAGGAGATAGCAGCCCAACTTTTCACTTCATACTTATTCAGGACCCTCGGTTTGACGGTTACTTACGCTTAAACTCGCCATCATTCGTGGTTGACGGGGTATTTCGCAGGGCTACATTTCCACAGGTAGCCAAACAATTATTTTAAATTTATCAAATGGCAATAAATTAATCGCACTTCAACTAATGATACTTCAGTTTCTTCTCAGGGCTTTAATCCTTTGGTCATCAGTCCAACAGTTCTCCACTCTTGAGGTCAACCAAATGTGTTCCCTATAGTTTGATGAACAACGTACGTCCATAATAACCAGAGAACCTCAGTAGTTTTTATCGCTGAATGGGGGGATACAATCAAAAACGACACTTACGGAGTTAAATTAGATTCACTTTGTTGTCTCTTAAATCACTGTAAAATGCTAAGGATGTTAGGTCACGCAGGACAATACCATGGTCAGGGAGTACGGATAGCCATCGCCATCTTTGGGTTCTAAAGGAACATCTTTGGCTTGATTCTTCCAAGTAACGACGAACTGCAGCAGAATTACGGTGTACCAGATTAGCAAAGTTTCATGAGGTCGTTAGATATCATTGAGTGTTTGTGGTCGTTCCACGTATAAAACAATACGGTGCACGAGACCATTCGCGAATTTGGAGGCTGCACTTTGCCGAGTTAAGTAATGTTGATGTAGTAATCCCACCCGTCTTCGAACGGTTAGTTTTACGACATGTAGATATCGGCAATCTAGTTCCTTACCAGCAAGCACCCGAAACCCTGTAGGCTATCTGGCCCACGAAAGCCGACACTACTATTGTAAGTATTCTCTGCTTTAAATCCGGTTCATCCAGCCACACTCGTCTGGCCTTGCGAAGGAAGGCCAACACATCCGCCCACTGTCAGTTTGTAGTCATTTTGTTTTTCGTTGGATTCCGGTGCGTTTTTGACGTCATTCCGGCAATGCTTTTCCTGTACTTTAACCTCTCAGATCTGCTTCTCCAGACGAAGACCATTCTTCATGTAGTCCAAAATACGAGCTCACAATCAGATTTCGATGGAATTTCTTCTAAGTAGGGAGACCAGCTTTGCTAGTTCACTGGTGAGGGGTGGTTTTGTTCTATAGTTCAATCCCTAGTTCCGATCTTCGTACCCATGCTTTTTTATCTATCATCAACTTGCAGGCATAGTCGCATCCATATCTTTGTATTATCTTTTAAGAAAGCTACACAATTTGTAAGCAAGTGCTTCTTATGTAAAGTTGGTCAAGTGCAAATTTTCACGTATTCCTCCTTTTTCGGATCAGCCGATAGCCTCAACTCATTCTGCGATTTATTGACAATCCTATGGATTGATTGTCGGTGAATTGAGCGAGTACCCTTTGTCAGTATGGACAATGCTGTTTACCTGAGTATGTCGCCAGTTGTTCTAAAATCTCCCTAGATTTTGTGATAGGTCAATTTGACTCAGGTTGATTTTACGACTAGTATTGACTGCACACATCTGTGTGCCGAATTTCCTCATCGTGCTCTCTAAGATGCCCACAACATTGAACAAAGAAGCATGATTCTGACAGCCTCCTGTGTTCCATATCTGGTGATCAGTTTCATTGCCTGGTCCGACGTACGTAGCCTTTTTCTGTGTATGCTATGTGCTCGTATGCAGTTAAAGTCCTTGGGGAATACCAAACGTTTAAGCACGAAGCACTCACGTTCCTGAGACAGCTTTATAATTTGCAGCAGAACTGAGATGAAAATCTGAAAACCCATCAACGAGACTGCACTTTTGGTGCACGCCTGATCATTTGCTGTGATTTGAAGCTTTCAGTTTTCTGTTCATCTCAATCCGAAGGCGCTACGATTTCACTCCTGCGCTAGACCATCACGTGGTCAAATGCATAGGTTATCAGTGAACCATATGGCGAAAGACTTTCAATTGCAATTCCGTATCGGAAAGTCATTTGAACCAAAACGTTTCTCAGCTGATATCGCCTGCACTTTGTTGCTGTTTGCCCACGTGTTCCACTCCCACTGCACTTTTAGCGACCGGTCTTTTTATTTGAACTCCTATCTGGACATAACAATTTCGATCAACTGCTACTAGAAGGATTGCTAGGTCCATTCTTTTATGATTATGTCTGTGAATAGGTTACGTCGAAGTGTTGGTGCACTAGTTAAGTACATTTTGGACATGCAGACTTAGCAGCAACCAATGACGCCAAAACACAAGGGCTCGCCGCTTTCTTACTTGGTTGGCTGTTGAGGAAGTTAGTGACACAGTGTAGAGTTTCTGCAGAAGTACTCTATCACCTAACAATTCTTTCGTGTGTAAAAGTCATGTGGAATTGTCACCGGACGGTTTCTACCCCAACGATGGGCAAAAATTACGACGTCTGAAGCTGTATGAGAGGCGGGTGTGTGGTAACTATCCCCAGAACTAAGGTGATTTGGATGAAATCTGAGAAGCGGTGACCGAGTAGACGTATATCTCGTCTGCAAGAAGAGTTATTCAAATCTGAGATTTACGTGACAGAAGAACGACCTCCCCTTGTTAAGTTAACTTGTGATGAACGCTGGCTTGGCGTTTGCTTTTTTGCGTCAGACACTACCGTCAACTAGCATAGCAACTCACGTTACGTTTATTTTTCCGTTGTCTTCCATTTCAACTGAGGTGATCTGTAGTCGGATTTTTTGTGTGGAAAATTTGTCAGCCTAAAAGACTAGTAACGTCTGACGACGTATATCGGAATTTTTTTCTCGTCTGCCGGGTAGTCCGTCCTCAAATTTTAATGCTATCGTTTGAAGTTGCGTTGTTTGGGAGTGTCCGAGAACCCACTTGGAATGATCAGTAGTTGGTTACCCTAATCCATCGATTTGCCTCATGATTTGAAAACATCGTGTTTTTAGTCCTGATAAACGAAAGTTGTCGTCGATTTGTACAATGCTGTTTTATCAGAATGCAAGTTACTGTACAAAAGTTGATCACCTATATTTTAAATTTGTGTCAAGCTGTCAGTCGAATAAGGGTATTCCATTCAACGTACTTCAACAACAGTAGATCCGGTGTCCCCACCAGACTCGGGAAATGCTCCGAAAACATCAATGTTCAAACACTGAAAGTCCTTTGAAGTCCTGGGCGCGCAGCGGCCAGGTTTCTGACCCGTATAATAATATGGAGCACACTGCAACATTGTAAACTCGACCCCTGACCGATAAGCTGATATCACGCCCACGCCACAGGTGATGCCAGTTCACGAAATCTGCTCTGTCGCTCCCAAGTCCGCTTCGAAATCTGTGATACGCTGATGTTGTACGCTGGTCGATACTTACCTGGATACATTTAACGGTTCACTTGATACGGTTAGGGGAAAATGTCGTATTATGTTTTGTGATACCTGTTGACTGAACTGTTTAGAGAATCCTCCTTGTTTCTTGATTTGTACACAGTATTGGTCTCACGAACCAGTCATTCGCACTTGTCCGCCACAGTGTAAACCTGCCTTGGGCAGTTGTTATGCATAGGTTAATGCGAAGACCTGGACTAACTTTTGGAGCAGATGCCGAGTTATGCACTAAGTATGTCTCGCCTTCGTTATAACGTTATCCCCTGCCTTTTTTCAAAGAAGTGACGATAAGCTAGGGTAACATCGCGCCAAAATTAAGATTTGCCATACCTCTGTATAGAATCTATCACCAACAAATAGATAAGGACTCTTTCACATTACTCCACGGAGGGCATTTCCAATACATAGCATACTTGTCTGTTCAGTGTTTGCGTTTGGATTGTGAAATCATGTAGATTCAATTCGGCTGTTTTGCGGCTAGATTGCCATCCTTTACCGTGGTATTTTCATAGTCTCAAAGATCATTATGAAATATCTATTTCATTTTCCACTGCCATGTCCATTTCACTGGACTCTTACCGTATCCGTAGATAAGGAGTCGTCACTGCATCGGTGCATCGAGGGTTTAGGTGGTCGTTTGCCCGACCATTATTGGGACTAACCAATGCATGCCTGCACCGCCATGACCCATCAGGTGACGTGCACTTGTAGCTTGGGTTGTGCAAACATCTATGATGAATCTGACTGATGACATTGGTTATGGATCCACGTTTTTTCATGTATCGTGTTGAACTGACCGGTCCGAATTCAACTAGGATCGGGCCGTCTGTTCCAGCAGGGTCGGTAAAACGTGCACGTGCGTACTGGTGGCTTCATCGCCCGTAACAAGGAACTAAGGCGTGTGTGTAAGGGGGAGGGGTGGTGCTGAACTACTTCGGCTTTGTGTACCTTTACAACGCAGTATCAGATTGGTCGAAGGGAATGCACACATTCCGGCCGGTATTGTCGTGCAAGTATGAATCGGCTGATTTGTGTCAGTGCTCATTCACAGTCGTTGGCCGAAACCACAACGCGTCTACCGGAGTAGTGGCAGATAAAAGTCATCGTGCTCAATAACATAAGCGTTATTTCTATAGCGCAACACGACCCAACTCTAAATTAGGCGGTCTGTGGCGGAATACACCGGATTTGGGTGATGAATGACGCTTGATCGGAGAGTGATGATATAACGAAGTTAACAATAGAAAACCGTTCGTTCAAGCGCCTCGGTGACCAAATGCGAAGTGATCCTGATAACAAGGGGCGGCATGACGAGTGGTTACTGACTGGCCCTTCACAATTAGCATACGAAATAATTTTTAACATTATTTGATATGTTTGTTGGTCTTTGAAATGGATGACTTAGATCTCTCAGAAAAAAACATGGTCTCGACACATGCTTTTTGCTACATTTGCACCATTCGAACTGTTTAAAGCGTTCTTGTGTAGCTCAACAAACTTTCGGTAACATCCGTCCGGTGGGTTGTAATCTTGTTTCAAACGAAGCGCAGAGATTCGATTAAGATGAAAACTGACGGATAAAATAGCGGAAAATGAATTGCTACAGACGCTGATTGTTTAATTGCTCATGGAAAACTGCTAAAAACATTTAATGTTTATCGGAATCGGATATCAGACTACATTTCATGTATCAGACAAATGCTAATCTGTCTGAGTAAAGCAGAGCAAATCGCATGAGCTTATACTGATTGCCCACTACTCTAGAATGATCGCTTGAAAGATTTTCGACCACATGTCTTTCGTTTCTCTTGGCAATGAGCCTCATTGCCCTTTCGCTTATGCAGTCTCCCGCTAACTGGAGTTATCGTAATTGTGGACTGTTTGATCCGCAGTAGTGTCGCTTCTTGCTACAATAGTCACTGAATATATAGTTGGTTAATTTGCTGCTATGTGATGTTGCTTCCCGGCTTAGGTGTATTTCAGGGCGTCGCGAAACGATTCTATCCCAGTTCACGCATGCGATTCCCAAATGGTTTGGCAATCCAATAAAAAATAACAATTCATGTGCCATGCTACAAACGTGTACAGAGGTTCTCCAATAAACATAACGACCCACGTTCATCCTAAAGTATATTGTCGTCACAAAAATTATTCCAACCCATAGAGGCCATTTTGATCCTCTAGTTTGGGTTGCTGGTTCACTCTTCCATCATTCAAACATTCCGGTGCACAACAAACGGAATTGCTCTTCACTCTGCAGCATTTGTCGTTTCAACAATAATGTCAACTCAGCCCCCTACCTCCGATCTTCTCTCACCTCATCCGTACTGTTCTTCACAAAGGTCAGAATTTCACATGCCCTTAATTTTCACTTCATCATTGCTTACGTTTCAAACGTGCGATTTTTGCTTGCCTCCATTCCTTTCGTTCTGTCTCGCTGTCGACCCCACCTGGCACCCGCATATCAGGCTTTCAATTGATATATCTCAAATATCTCTCAAAAGTGAACACATTTTTGTCGTGCTCATTGGTACCCAATGTGAATAATTCATCTCGACTTTTCCTTCCATTGAATGTTAACTACGAAGCCATTCTCAGTCAGAACCCACGGTTGAGCTGTGTAGTGTATGCTGTTTCAAAGTGTACAACACCACTAGGCATGCTCATTCGACGCACGCCGACTCAGAAAGCCCTGAGGCAGAGTTTTTCGCAATTTAGAAACCTTTCTCCCAAGTTTCTTTTTTTCCAGTGTGAATTTGTAACCCTGATGGCTGCCTTCCGCGGACGCTTGATGTGATCCTGCCTACTCATCCTGACTCGTCTTTTCCGGCTGCAAACATGGGGTGTCCTGTGGGCGAACCCATCCATCAGTGCAGGAAAATACAATTCTCCCAAAGTAGGTGAACCTGTCGAAAGTTGCGGCCAGAAGACCCTTGTGTGGAAAGTCAGAATATTCCCTGCCAATTTCGCAGCAGAATTTTACTTTTCGAAGCTCCAAAGTGTATGTAGCGAAATTAACTTTACTTTCCATAGCGTTGACTGAAGCCGAAAAAGATCAATCTCATCACCATGCCCACTATCGTCAAGCATGCAACCCGAATGGGGCCTTGCACTTATTTGGAGCCTTTGGAGCGAGGTTGAAAGAGGATTAGATCTGCCAACCTTGAAGATTCTCCATTGATGTAAAGAATGTTATAGATTAGCACTGTCGACTGACAACTTCCTTGTATGAAGCAGAAAATAATAAACTGGATGTACACGATCTCTACCCTAGGGTAGAGTCTATACACATTCACTACTGTTGCTCTCCTCATGTTACAACGCGGCATCGGCTAGTTTGAAATGAAAGTATTTTCACCACTCAATGTTCCCATGGTGCGATCACAATTTATGGTGCAGCATTTTCTTTTGTCAACCATTCACTCACTTATTTCCGAAGTCTACAGAGTAAGTCATCCTTTGCCTCCAGTGTGATCTGCTGCTGCTACTGGTAGCCTTGTTGTGCATCGGTGTCCTCACGACAACGACAAGGCTCAAGATTTTCAGGCAGGGGCTTGTGAAACTGATAGAAGTGCATTGGCCCATTGTTGCATTCCATGCCAAACCAAGCCAAAACGATCATTATAATGGACACTGACTTATCCGTAGATTGGGCGGGCTTGTTTAGCCGAGCATACAGTCAGCTTTGAGGGGTGTACCTTGGAGCCACCAGGTTCCTGAATTTGCTGCCTCCCTGCATCCACGACCATAAACACTGATCACCTCAGTGGCTTGACCACATGACCATTTTGGTGATGCCCCGTTCGTCACGTGTCACAGACACAGAATGGCTGAACGTGTGCTTAAGCCCGCAAACTCGAGCATTTTGCTCCGTCGCGGAACACCTTACGGGTAAATGGCGTTGATTAAAACATATGTGGTCAGTTCAAAATAAACCATGCCAGACAATACACAATTTCATGTGTTTGTGTGTGTGACACGTGATCGCGTGTGTGAATCAGGTGACTGAGTGCGGCTTACAAAGGTATCCGAGCTAATGAACCTGAATGGAACTCTGCGGTAGCTCAAGACTAACTAGACACTGAATTTTCGGAAAAGTTTGGTAACAATCGGTAGATGTATTGCTGGGCAACGTTTCGCTTTTGACACAAAAGCTTCGTCATGCCAAGTGACTAGGTTACGAGTTTGGTCGAGATTTAAGGCGGAAGGAGAACCAATCATCTAAGTCAAGCTAATCTGTGTTAGGTGTCGGCCTAGGGATTTTGTGTGTTAGGGTGGGTCACCAAGTATTAAGTTGATGGGGAAACCTAAATGGATTTGGGTCGAGCTTAGGGTCTAGTGCTTCTGGTTCACGTGATGAACGTCGTTTGCACTTTTCGTCCGTCTGTGTGGATGAGCTAGTGCTACGATAGTTGCGTAGGGAAGAGGGATTCTGTGAACTTTGGTCGGGTTGGGATTTCCACCCCCTGTTTTTGCTAATGATTCTACGCGCATTGACAATTGACAGTTGACACAGTCATGTGTCAACTCGGTTTATCTAAGACCGCTCTCCATACGCTCGTCAGTTCCACACCGTCGATTCTGTTCACGCTATGAGGCTTGGTAATTTCCACCGCCTCGACTATCAGCCGTTGTGGTGTGAATCGCAGTCCCCGTCTTAAAACTTCTACATTATCCAGATCTATTCTATGTCCTGTGTCTAATGCATGTACCGCCATCGCTGAGTCTTTGACCAGCGTTTGGTATTCTTCCGCATTTCTTGGTGGTTTGTTTATCCTCCTTTTATGCTCACCAATTCTGGTGTGCAATTCCCTGGCAGTTTGTCCTATGTAAACCTTAGCGCAGTCGTTGCAGTTAATTTTATACACACAGTCCCTGGTCCTTTCAACCGGGAGGGGATCTTTCAACTGCACCAAAACTGAGCGTAGCGTTTTTCCCTTCTGGAAAGCTACTCTAATGTTGGCTAAGTTCAGCATTCTTCGACTAACCTCCGATGTACCTGCTTTATATGGAATGACTGCTGTGCCAATCCATTCCTTACTGGGTCCAGATACCGGAGCCAACATCCTTCTTAATTGCCGCCTAAGCAAACTCACTGGGTATCCTATTTCTTGAAGTCTGTTGGCAATCTCGTTTAGAGCTGCCGTTCGGTCGATCTCTTCTGTGCACAGCGCTCTGACTCGACGAAACATCGATGAGACAATGCTGGCGTACACGGACTTCTTGTGTGCTGATGAGTAGTTTAAGACGGTTCCTGTGTCTGTGGGTTTCTGGTAGATAGTGGTTTTCAATTTTCCACCACTCTTATGTGTTATACAGTCCAGGAAGGGTAATGTGCCCGAGGTGGACTCTATCTCCCTGCTACACTTGATGTGATGAGGATTTACACCATTGAGATAGTCGTGGAAGCTGTTCACGTTATCACGTTTGATTGCAATAAAGGTATCATCAACATAACGCCAAAAGACTTTCGGCGGACAATGATATCCGGTCAAGGCCATTTGTTCGAAGTCCTCCATATAAATATTAGCTAAAACTGGGAATATTGGACATCCCGTTGCAAGACCTTGTTCTTGTGAGTAAACGGTTGTCAAAAACAAACTGATCGAGATTCAAACACACTCTTATGCCCTCAACTACTTCATCCACCGAGAGCTGTGTCCGTTCCCTAAGTGTCGTGTCTGCCACTAGCAACCTCTTAGTTACTTCCAGAGCATCTGCTCTGGGGATGTTTGTGTACATTGAGATTATGTCGAAACTCACGGGGACTTCGTCCATCTCCAAAGGAAGCCCTGCAACCTTATTGGCAAAGTCGTACGAATTTCTTATGAAGGTGCTTGATTTCCCCGTGAGTGGTTTTAGTATAGAATCTGGCTAGTTCATGTGGTGGCGAGCCTATACCATCCACTATTGGCCTTATCGGGACACCTGGCTTGTGGATTTTTGGCAGTCCGTAGAGTCGTGGTTGAATCGCACTTTTTGGGTCCAACCGATACCATTTACCTTGCCCTAAATGGTTTATTACGGATCTTAAATATCCACCAACTTCAACCTTACTCTTATTCATTATTGAAGTAATACTGCTACCGGTAATTTGTCGATAGGATCCATCGGCGAGGTGTTGCCTGACATTTTGAAGATAGTCGCTCTTGTTCATTACTACTGTGGCTTTACCTTTATCGGCCTTGGTAATGACAATACTATCTGCCTGTCTCAGTGTGTTCAACGCTCTCCGCTCTGATGGTGCAATATTCGGAGCTCCCGGCTGTTGTGACCAATTGTATTCGCAGTTTCTCAGCTTCCGCTGAAAGAAGCTTTTGAAACACCGATTCGACACTAGGAATTATTTCCTCCACTCTTATTACTTTTTTGCTCACAGCGAAGCTTAGTCCCTTTTCTAACAGTCAGCGTTCGTCTTCACTCTACCTGACAAGTTAACTACACTACAGTAATTGGTGGATGGTTTCGTTATTTCTGTGACCTTTCTAGAGCACTGAGTCATGGAAAGCAGTTGGTTGAACTTACGTATCTGTCTGTCCTTGCATTGCCGGCCCTGCGTAAGCTTCACTTCTGTGGCTTTGGTGTTGAGCATCTGGAAGTCGGCGGGTGAGATTGCAGTCTGAATATCGTGGCTGAGTTGACTGGCGTGGCGGCGTAGATCGGTTAGTCGCTGAGTGGTTAGGTAGATCCTCTGTTTGAGGAATGACTTGGCCGCTGACAAAGCTATTCTTGCAGAAGCAAGAGACGTATCCGGTGGCCTCACGATCAGGGATGTGGGAATAATATTGTGCTTTAAATATCTAATGTTGAAAACGCGATGGTTCTCCCATTTTGCCTCCAGTCCCGCCAATCGAACGTACTCGCTTGACATTTTTCGAACATGAAGTCCGTAGGTATGTTCACTCAGTTGAAAAATGCTTGGACATTAACTTAATCAAGCGATATTGTTTTTCGGCTGACTGGTTCTCTTCTTGTAGCCAAATTTAGGCCGTCTCGACTGAGTGACGACACAGGCATCACGATAACAGGGTTCCGGTAGAAGCGCCTACCCTTGTGCAGCACAGCACGTCCTCTCACCCATTGCTCCAACAACTTTCGGAGTTTTATTCTCACTCCCTTAGGTTCACCTAATTCTCTCCTTGTGCTTAGACACAGTTCCGCAGCAAGGGTTGTGGGCGTGTCCCATAACGTAACTCAAAGAACTCTACTCGAGGAGCCAATCAACACGCGTGACCACGTGATGTGGATCTCGTAACTGAAGGAGGAGTGGCACTGTATCCTGCCTAAGTGCAAGTTAATCACACTGCTGATCAACAGCTCGTGGTCGAACGGTTCAGTTTTCAAACCACTAGCTTGGATGTGGCGGAGGGACAAATGGGGTACCTGAGAAAAGATGTACCGGCAATTCCCAACGACTTCCTAGAAATATCACGCGTCCTTGATACAAAGAGTGTATTCGGTGTTGACGGAACCTCCACGTTCTAACCTATTCTCTTACTTTTTGGTAGGTTGACATACTTGGGGATAAGCTCCCGCCAGTGATGGTTGGAAATTAGGATCTTTTCCAGATAAGCCCCACCAAAAAATTAACCCTCGCCACCCAAAAAATATTAGAAAAAGGAGGATATGAGGTTTGTACTTTTAGTTTCTATTGAAGAGGGTGAAATTGGGACATGTTATTAATAATTTGCATGAAAAGGTCCGTTTTTCGGTACCTTTGCCTCCATACGAACTCACACAAGTAGCTGTCCACTAAAGATCGGTGTGTGCCGCATTGGCGTTTATTCTGCGTCGTGTAGACGTGCCAAAGAGATTCGATAGTTTGTGTGTGAGCTCCACTCGTTGGATGCACAACGTTTCCGGTATGATTAACCGTTTCATGAGTATAATTCATGTCAATCATCGTTTCAACTTCTTGGTATGATGCCCACATATCGGGGATGATGATTGAGCCGGGAGCGATGCAGGCCTGGGTTGTGTCCATCAAAGTGGCCGCAGTTCGATCTGGCACTGCATACATGAACACCTCTTTAGTTTCCCGGCAGATCCCTCCGAAAATCCACTGCTGGGGAAGGACTCGCCCTGCGTGGTTTTCACGGCGAGATATTAGCGTTTCATCGATCTCGACGTGTAGACCTGGGCCGCCGATAACTGTTGGAGTCTGCGAAAGCCGCCAGGCGCAAACTTCGCGAAGAAAGTTCTTCCAGTCAACAGCGGTCGTATGGCTAATAGATAATTCCTCTGAGCAGAATTTGATTTTTGCCAAATTTTTGGACCGGCAATGAATGAATAGAATTACTGTCCTAAAATCCATCCTAGACCTCTCCAGCCAAGTTCCCTTTCGAAGACCGATTTCTTGCCGATACTGTCGGGCATTACACCTCCACCTGTCAGAAACAGTTGAAAGTGTCATTTGGTGGCCATTGTTGCATAAACGTTGCTGATGGATCACTCCATGGCTTTGCAAAAGCGTATTGCCGTCTCGTTGTCATGAACGAGAGTTGAAAGCGTCAGAAAGTTCATTTAAGGTTTTACGTGTGAACGGAGAAAATTTTTGCACAAAATGAGCCTAGATGCGGATAAGGAATTATTTTCATCAAAAATAGGTCAAGGTTGTGTGCGTACATTAAATTTGAGCTGGCAAAAAGCGGCGGGGCTTGACTTTTCGCGCATGCACTTTTTGCATTAGTGGCGGGGCTTATCTGGAAAAGACCCGGAAATTATACCGAATTACGCTGTTTTCGATTATTGATCTCTCTCAATTGCTGGTGCAATCTTGTCACATCTTGATCCTCTGTCAGCGACAGTCCTGTCACCAAGCGGGATACTACATTCACTCTTCAACAATCACGAGGTTTAATTTTCCAGCCACCACCAACCATCATGGAACAGCTCACAACTTTCTCATCGATTTTTGCTGTTTCTCAGGTGATTGCCATCTCGCTAGGAAGCATCAACACTTGTCTCCAGTCCACATAAATCGCGGAATGCTTATTTTCGGGACATTAGAATATCCCATGGATATTGCAAATCCACCTTACGGATCAATCAGCTAGCGTGGCCACCAAACGTCACTAAAGACATTCGGTATCTTTTGCGATGCAGTGCCACTTGCGCAACAGCCATGATATACTGTTTGGCCGGTCTCTGCCCTAGCTGAGTACACCATACATAGGGCAGTGAACCTACATCACAATGGGACTGGATTTGTCATTGGTCGACGGATTAGTTGACCGAGATACTAGTCTCGCTTTCAGATGGTACAAGCCAGAACACGTGCCTTGATCCTTGTTTGGATAATGGCGCACTTTGCTAGTCTGGATGAACGAAATATCCCTTGTGTTACAGGTGCACCCATTTGCTTTGTGTACCGAGTACGTGTTGCTTGATCCCAGCCAGATGGGGGCACTGCCAACATCTCAGCGTGGTAAGCTGACGGCATCGGAGACAGACACGCAAGCCACAGTCGATTTTGTTAGCGTACGAATGACTAACGATGTTTCAGTAACTCATTTGGCCGACAATTCTTGCTGCAAGGTTCATGGAAAACTTGTATCATCGTATCTCTACTTCCTCGTCACTTCTGCTATGATAACGACTGGTGGGCAGTTCAGCTCCGTCTACCTTCACAACAGCATTGCGATCCTTTTTGCCCAGCCTGTCCGTTCGAAGTCAGCGTCAAATACGAAGAATAGTGCGGTGTGATATGCAGCCGTACATTGATGAAAATGAAGTGATCGGCTGACAGTTTCGTTTTTTTGCTCAGCTTGTTGAGTGGGACCCAATCAACAGCGCACTGATGATGCCTTTTCGGATGGTGACGAAACATCAATTGCCAAGCTCGGCGAGCAGGTCAACAGCTACGTGATCAATTACCAACTTGCTATTCTTTCAGTTCCCACTATCTACTGTTTTGTCTAATGTTCACGTTTGGGTCTGCGTAGTGGATACAAAAATGCCTCTTTCGGTCCAGGGGACGGGGTTCGACAACGTGTATGCAGGTACATCTTGCTGACATGTGAGCATGCTCATATTTATTAAATATTTGGGAGTGCACTGCGGCCCGAAGTGACTAATATCACTAGACCCTGTGGTCTGTTGCTGTAAACATCCAAAGACACCGGATATTTCGTTCACGAGGTACAGGATACGTAGGAAATGCTTCATATCTGTAGTCTTTTCCAATGGGCTATGTCCTTTATGGAAAAACGGAGCACCCCTTGCAGGTATATCCTTGTGTAGGTAGTACTGTATTCGCAAATGAAAAGATGACATTTGGGATAGAAATGAAAATGGGTAATGGAACATTTGGAACCAAAATGGCGGCTATCTATCCGTGCACCAGCTGATGATCGTAACATGTCCGTTTTGGAATTCCACTAAACTTTATGCTACTCGTGTCTCACTCTGGAAACCATATCCTTCATTGTTGTCTGTCCCTCGTTTGTCCCCTTTTGTATGTTCCCTCGGGTGTCTACTTATCAGGAGCTTGAGTGCAGTTCTAAACATATAGCCCGGTCAGAATCTCTCCTTTCTGCTCAACTGGCCATCGGAATTCGAGTCAGCTGAATCAAATGTGATAACAGACTTGAAGGAATTATGCGAAAGTGCTCCCCCCACTAACAACAGTTCGGTAATTCAAATGGAAGGTCCGTTGAAATATCTGCGGAACTGTCCAGACTTAGTGGGTAAGGACTGCGACGTGAAGTTTTCTGACCAATCCTCTCAGGATGGAAGTATCTGACAATATTACCATAATGTACGCTTACTTAATGAGTGGGAAATTCGACATTCGACAGACAATGACTGGCAAATGAACTCACTTTGTAATGCGACCAAAACCATGGCAAATTGTTTACATGTGGCAATCTTATGTGAAGCCGTTTGCTGGGAACAGAGTGGGCAGACTGATTTTGATTTGAGTTTCACAGCCAGGCCAAAACAGGAGAAATGCGTTGAGTGAAATTACAGTGCTCCGATTACTCATATTACCCGGATGGTCACCTGTACATCTGAAACGCCCTCTGTCCAGAAAATGTGATATGCTTCCAAGGTTCATGTGATGCTTTCTAGCGACGGCCGTGCTTTATTCTTAAGTGGATCCTTAGCATTCAATAAAGACATTATCTGAACACAGACGATCTGTTTGTGAACAGCTGACAACAGGTCGCCACTTTCAGAAACCCTACAACTCTTGTCGGTGTATCCGTATGAACGAGATCGGAGGCTGTTCAAGTCACGAAGCGATGCCAGATAAGTCGACGTAAATACTAACGATAAAACTATGCTTTTTAGTACATTTGTACCGTCTTGTTCAGGGTTATACAAAAAGCTTGTTTCGGAAGCCCCGGTGGCTATGATCTTATGATGCTCGAGGATACGACATGTGTTGGTGGAAACTGAAAGAGTTGGCTGAATCCAGCTCTACCTCGTTGTTCATTGTGGTGCATCTGATCTTGCGTTGCTATCATTCTAAGGCCAGGTGGTGGCTCTTGATAGACTGTGTATTTTCCCGTGAGTCTAATTTCTTCATGTTTACTCAGTATTCAAAGGTTCGCACGGAGTCGTATATCTGCACTCTTTTTGTACGCGCAAATCTTTTGTATTATTACTTTTATGCGAAGGGCTCCTAGTGTTCCAGCCCAAAACGTTATGCCTGATAACCATCTCTCTTCCAACAGTGACGTGAAATTACTTCATCCACGGAGAAAATGACGCCAAGAGATCCGAAAATATCCACCATAGGATACCGTTAGCGGGCAAATTATTTCCAATAAGAAAAATAGGACAGTAAACATTTACCTTTTCATTGTTATCAAAAATGGTCGTACCTTTCAATCACAATTAAGACTGAGGTTGCATTTTACCGTCTACCATCATCCAAGGAAGACCATGAGGAAACAGCAGAAGCAGAAAATATGCTGTCGCTGAGGCACGGCAAACTAACCCGAAGAGCGGGATTAAACAGACAAGGTCGCTAGCAGTCAGTCGACCATTTACAACTAAAGCCCGTTCTCTTCGACTGGTAAACTTATGCGTTCTTTGAACTTCATTAAGCCAGTTGCCTGGATGGGTGTACGTAAAAATAGTATAACCGTCCAGCTGCAGCGCCGTTCCGGTGCATAGGTGCCATCGAACCCGAAAGAAGCACTGCTGAGATACTGCCAGGTTGCCCGAGCCTAGACAGAAGCAGTCAGGAAGCCAGGGTCGGGTTCAAACCACGTATCCTGCGCCTCGTACCGAGCCACCTGGAGATCTGAATGGTTGGTTTGAATG
Organism: Opisthorchis felineus; assembly: GCA_004794785.1. Taxonomy (NCBI): domain Eukaryota; kingdom Metazoa; phylum Platyhelminthes; class Trematoda; order Opisthorchiida; family Opisthorchiidae; genus Opisthorchis; species Opisthorchis felineus. The sequence continues at coordinate 788,761 of SJOL01009659.1, read as the reverse complement.
TGACATTGTTTAAGTGGAGAATAGTTTCAGCGCTTACTCTTGCAACTTGTACGTCTTGTTTATTCTTGAGGTACCGCTAGGTTTGGCCACTGGGCAGAATGTATACTTCGCATTACTTGCCGGAAACGGCCTTCCTCATCCACTGATTTTGATACTTTCGTTCCAGTGGAGGTTCTTAAATCTCATTAAAAGGATCCGTCCAATTTGATTTGAATGGGACCTTTCAGCGTGCCCCTAGCTGATGAAAGGGGCATTCCGTACGCGATTACTCTAATCTGTTTGTTCAAGAGGCTAGGCAGCTGGTTGCGTGAGCTCAGCATGGCTTCGGTACACTGTTTCATCTGTTAACCGGATTCATTGCTCAGCTTTGCTAGCACAGCTGTGCTTCATTATTCAATCAACGAAGTTCAGTAAAGCCTCCATTTGTGTACTAATTCGTGTAGATGGTAGGTTCAGTTGAGATTTGAAGTGATCGAGCCGTTATGCGACGATCCATGTGCCTCCGTGACCCATCGAGCTGTTCTGGGAGGTGTCCGTTCGGCACTCACTTTCGGTTGTGTAATAGGAACTTTCATTGAAGAATATGTCTAGCACCAGAAGATGCGTTGGTTAGGCCATGTATTGTGCGTGCCGAACCATCGTTTGCCGAAGAGAGTGCTGTTTTCTGTGCCCAATTCAGAGTGGTGGCCAACTTTTGACCTGACAGAGGGGTATGAAAGAGATTACGAAACGTTTGGGTCCTGTCGGTGCTGTTCGCCCACCAGAATGGGAACCGCATGATCCCCATTGCGCCTGGTCGGAGACACTGTGAGATATGGCTGCTAATCGATGTCAATGACGTTCTTGTTGTCAGTTCCTATCCAGATTGCCTGAATGAGTGTCTGGAGGTGTAGGCACTTCGGAATGATTGTAGTAAAGTAGCACTAAGTCCCTTCCCTGTCCATCTTTATTCTTTTCTTCGCAATAAGGATTTCAACTAAATCATGGCTGTACGACAGTGAAGCATCACTTTTGAGCACTGATGTCATGCTGTCCATGATGATGATGATGATGACTCACACTCTGGTGCCAGGTTAGTTAATAGTTAGAGGTCTGGTCAGTACATTCTGCTGGTCATTCAGGTTGGGGATTGGAAAACGGTGGCGACCTTAAAAAGATGTTATGCACTTGCATTTCCCGTCAAACACCACTGCTTTAATTGACAGTTGATTGAAGGCAATAAACCAGCATTCTGGAGGAGTGTCATTTGACATATCATGATTAAATATATCCACAATTCAACATTTTTGCAACGAAAACAAAGAGTGTGAGTGGGTTTGATTTTTTTAAACCGGTGGATCAAACAGTAAGTGAACAAGCGTAAAACCTCAACTTGGTATTATCTGTTCATGCAGATGATGCGAAAAGATCGTGTTTCTTGCCTAGCCATTGCTTGGATGGATTCTTCAGAGTGAGAAAAAAACTGATGCGGCCAACGGAAACACTACGGGGTTTTCAGGTTTCCAATTAAGAGGGGTGATTGCGATACTCACTAGAAACTGGGTGAACCTGCTTTGGATACGTTTTCTGTTATTGGACATATCCATGGGAATCGCAAATGGACACAACCACTCATCGCTGGGTCTCAGCTGCACTGCAATTTTTAATATCTCATGGCTTTGTGATTTTCACGGACAGTCTGACTTTTTGTTCTGAGTTTTTTTATCTGTCTTTCGATACACAGTAGGTTTCACGTCACAAATACATGTTTCCCAACAAAGTGTACTGTACGCAGTACAGTTCTGTCAACTGCTCTCGATCGCATCCTACTGTTTTGTTTTCTACAGGTTATCCACTCCATGCTCCAGAAGTGTATATCCCGTATTTTCGGAAGCACAACGTCTCCACCATCATTCGGTTGAACAGGAAGGTATACGATTCACGGCGATTCACCGATGCCGGATTCGATCATTTCGATTTATTTTTCGCTGACGGGAGCTTTCCACCAGATGATATTATGTTACGCTTCCTCCAGATTTGTGAACAGGCTCCGGGGGCAATTGCCGTGCACTGCAAAGGTTAGCGTAAGAATGGTTTACTCGCACTGTCTTCATTGCATCTTCCAATGCACAGAAGAGAGTTTTGCATGGCTCGCCACTTTTCCAAACATTTTTGTGTAGTGTAGCAGATTCAAAAGGTTTCCGCCACTTATTTCATTGCGAATCATCAGCCATGCACATCTCAAGAAACTACAGGGAGTTTCGAACCAGCGACCTCCCTGGTTCTAGTTGAACACTTGGCCCTTCGGCAATGAGTGGCTGATCAGCATTGTGGTTAAGTCGCACTTGAAGGAACGTTCCACGATTTTGTATGCTAAAGATTCCACTCCGGGTGCACGAAGGTTTGTTTGACTTAACTCGACTCAACTCGAACAATTCATCAGCGACTGCAGTTCAGCTTTGTTGTAATAGCGCCGTCTATTCCAATCAAAGTGCCGGTTTTGGTGTAAACAGTCCGAGTTGTTGACATGTGGTTTCCCTTACCAGTAACTAAACTTTCACAGCATGGAACCGGACAGAGTGACAGACAAAGAAACCGGTCTTCGATAATCGAGACTATTTAGCACACCTGATGGTTTTACGCAACACGTTTATAAGATTTGGTTCCAATAACGAGCAGCCTGATAAGTCGATAACCGTTGAATTGTTCGCTGAGCTGGACAGTCTGGTTCAAATCGATTCGTCACCAGTCCAGGTGACATCATCAGTGAGTTGTGAATGGAAGTGCATTGTAGGTGGAAGTGCTTACCACTCGGCGAACTGCTACTGACAGCGTACTGATGATGAAACTTTTTAAACAAATTACCAAGTTCAACGAACTAATCCCCGGGTATGATTACAACATGAACTACCAATATTCTTTTCTGGCAGTTAGATGTTTCATCTGAAGTTTTCGTAGCATCATAGGGAGAATTCAATCGCTTTTTATCCCTACAGTGGCTAAGATCGCGGAATCATTTGTTTGACCACACTTTTCTTCATACAACATAGGTTGTTCCGTTGGGTTTTTCAGCATCAAATGTCGCGGACCCTATCCTTCATCAGTGAATACAACTGCTTCTGAGGATGGCGCATAGTCTGTGAAGAAGCTAAACATTTTGTTATATCCACTGTAACATCGAAAAGACAGCGGTTTTGGTCTTACACTGCACCGTGCAATTTGGGATGAAATTTCGAATGCACATTCCTGTAGTCTGATGCAGAAAATTCACATAGAGTGACTTTATGGAAGATGAGCGTTTAATGGCACTGAGTACGCCGTCATAAAAATGGTTGAACTAAGACGATTAAATCCGGTCGAAGGTGCTTGTTAGTGGTGTTACATAATCAGACTGCTTCATCGTCACTTTTGATGTTTGGTTTGAGTTGTCATGCCATGCGCCCACATTCGCTGCGACGGTCATTACTTAAGACCTGTGTACACACCACCGGATCTCCCGCATATCCACTAATTTCGTTGACTGGATTACGGGTGGAGTCAGTAAAAGTATAGTAAGTTGGCGTATGCTACATCCAAAGTCCTCTGGCGAATACGGTCGCCTAGATACAAGACGTGGATTCGGCAGCGAACGCTGGATAACGGGACGATTTGCAGTGAATGTGGGAAGTATTTTTATACAATTACACAGGCTCTGGAAAGTGAGCGTCCCAGTATAGCGGGTTCATACGGATTATTACTTTCTTCTTGGGCAGATGCGTGCTGGGCATTTCTACCTGGTTATCGGCGATTCAGTAGGTACAAGCGCTTGAAGAAACGGACATCGGTGACTGTCCAGCACTTTTTTGCTCGCAATGCATTGTGGAAGGTAACTTACTTCACTGCTAGTACAGACAAACGAGTTTAAGTTTTTCTTGGAAATACCGCTTTCCTGTGCCCAGCTTCTCAATCGATTTTAGAAATTGAGCTCAATACGCCTAGGAATTCTGCTGGATCTAACACTTCGTTCATTTCAGCCATGCAAGTTGCTATTGACTAATATATGCACCTCTCGCACGTACCAAATCAAGGATAAGACGAATCTGGCGGGTTCTGTAAACAGTTAACTGCTACGGATTTAACAAATATCCAAAACCTTGAGTTAGCTAAAAAGTTGGGGCATCACTTATTGGGCGAGCGTTTTGTGGTTCGACCAAAACGGTGGCTTCCTGCCTTCCCCGTCTAAGCTTCGGAAATCTGACAGTGTCATAGCTTTCATGCTTCCTTCGACTAGCACGGGAACAATGCACCGAAAGTGCAGTCACTGAGTTCTTTTGAACATGCGAAGTTGCTCATTTTCAGTTGATTAGTGTCCCGTCTGTCACCCAATTGTACACTGGCAAACTATCTCTACACTACCCGATTAAATTTGGTCACAGTATCCTCACCGTACACTTAGGTTATAACAACTGACGTTTGTTGAACTGTCCGAACCAATTCAACTTCCGCTTCAGCTGAACTGTCACATCGGGATCACAGAACACTGATTCTGCTTATCACGTTCAGACGTTTAAAATTAGTATTTCAAGCTGTGATATGTGATGCTTCCCACGAATCTTCACTTTCTAGTCACATACGCCGCTGTGGTTGGCTGTCTACTTTTTGAAAGCCAGTCTTATCCACGGTCGCACCTGTTTTTCCTTGTGTTCAGCGCATCACACGTCCATCGCACAATGGTCTACTTTATATGGTCCATGATACTTTACTCTGCTTACGCTGTTTCTCTGCTCGTTTGTGCCCACACAAACCCAGTATCTCTCGTTCTTCCATGGTTGCTTTCCTACCCTTGAAACGCATAATTTAATTTACATCTACCTATTGGACCAGAATGCCAGTTTTTTAGGATTTCTTGTTCGACGGGAAATAATTATGAACCCGAGGATGTCTCTGTTTCTTTTCTTCTCGCTCTCTCTATTTTGGTTGCTTCTGTCCCGAGTCCCGGTTTAATTGGAAATCTGTGGTAGACTAGTTAGGGTTATCAATTTCACGTGTGCACAAAGCTAAGTCCATAGAATCATGTCTACCAATCCGTACTATCCTTCTACTTTATTGACTGGCTCACAGACTAGATTTTAGTCCCTCCTGTGTGGGTAGTGCACTTGCAGCGCAAATAAGTTTGCACGTCGGTTGGCGTGATAAGTTAGGGAACTTGTAGTGAACTACCAATGGATGACGCGCAGGGGACTGGTATATAACGCAATCCTGCTGATTAGTTTTCTGTGCACTAAATTCCTCAAGAATTAATAGAGATTCCGAAGGGAGCTTACGAAGAATCGCATAAAAAGCAACAACTTGAAATGCGTGAATTTATAAAAGGGCGTCAAAGTCGAAGCGTTAGTGTAGTACGGGTTCAACAATTGCCGCGGGATGATTTGGAGAAGCAGTGGACTCTCCGAAGTTAGTTTTTAGGCTGTAGTAGACGGATGAGGCCGTCTTTTGTATCTGAATGAAAAACTTCGGAAAACTTAGAATAGGATCTAATACAACGAATAAAGGACTTGCCGCGTTGAAAAAAAGCTTAACTGATTGAGCTGGTGTTCTAGACACGGAAATTATTGGACTGGTTTCCCCTTCAGACAACTTGAAGTGTAAGTGCATTCGTCGTCCGATTTCCATTCGTTTAAGCCCTGCCACACAAGCATGTGTTGCAACATCAAGTAGTTCCACAGCTAGATGAGATTAGGCTAATCAACGTTGTTTGGCACCAACAGGGTGGCACTCCGTCACTGCCATGGTTTGATGCACCTATCTGAGTCAAACATCCGGAGATGGGTGGATCGGCGGAGTAGTGTAATCTGACTGACTGGTCACCCAGATCTCCGGACGTGAGCCTCTTACTTTTTCCTTTGAGGGTATTTGAAACGGTGTGTCTACAAGAGTAGATCAAGAAGCATCCATGAGTTACAGACGGATATAGCATATAGCAAATGACTCTGGAAAAGATGGTGGCCAGTTCTAGAGAGGTGCAACAGATGAGCAACCAAAAAACTAGTGGGCATTTTGAGCATATACATCACTCATTTGTAAAGTTTCTCTTCATGATTTCTCATACCGCGAGTATGTTTTTTATTCGGGAAGAGTTTTCATGTAAATCGGTCCCAGGAAATTGTGGTAAGATGTGATATCTCATTTGGGAAGTTGTCAGATTAAGCCTCACCTGATTTGAAGGACTAGGTTCGTGAAGCGCTGTTTTAGCAGCGAAACCGCGTACTTCGTTTGTGCTTCTATGTGGCCAGTTAACATAGCACTTGGACGATTTATCAGTTGATAATCAACTGTATGCATCGTCCTGGATTCGTAAAACGACCGGGCAACATCCACCGATGGGCTGCTCCTTGAGCACGGTTTCTCTTTGCTGACTTTTCCGAACATTTCAAATCATTACTAAGTTGAAAGACGAAAGTGACTAGCCCGCATTTACACAGAGAAGTACTAAAACCCACTATACTCTAAAAACTTGAATTCAGGTCATCATTACCGCCCCCTCATTAAGGTAGACAGTTTATTTTTGTTCTATACAATCAAACAACTGTTCACCTGCCCGATTGTGGAATACTTACGTCAAGCTGTGAACTTATCTGTACAAGTGGAATAGGATTTGTGATGCAACTTCCATTCCATTCAACGTCCATTCTGCGTCAGTTGCGAGGAGCCGACGGACTCAAAATTCTGACCAAGAAATTGAGTCACCGCTTTATATGTACCGCCTGTTTCTCAGTCACAACCATAATGGTTCGTGTTGGGTCTCTTTCAGCACGAACGTTTGTACGATATTGCGCGGGTAAAGTTCGGAATCATACTGAAAAGTAAAATAATTGACCGATGACACCAGTATCTCACTGTTTAATGCGGTACTGGTACTGACTGTAGTGCCATCATGCTTCTGTCGATTGACGAACCTCATCAAGCATCTGCCAGTTTCCTGCCTACCTTATTCCTGTTCATCGGAATAGCAGGTTTATAGAGGGTAGCATATCCGGTTCCGTGCAACCCGCTCGCGTTGCCACATCTGCACGCAGGCATCCAGTAATCCAACCATAGTTGTTCCGTAAAGCCGTATAGGAAGCCATCCAACCGTACATAATTCGCCTTAGCCTTGTACGGTCGACGAGGTGACGTTTGGTGGACTCCAAAAACCCAGTGCAGTCAGTTAGGGATCCCCATCACTGGCGAGCGTCGACTCAGAAAATCATCGTCCAAAATTGTCCCCTTTAATATGAGCCCAATAAAGGTTTACCAGTGCATGGTCTTGAGAAATAAAGATGATGAAAGTAAAAGATAATCGTTCAGCTGTAACACCCTTTCGGTGCCTAGCTGCCATGCCACCCGAAGGAAGCACGAGGGCTGGGATACTGCCAGGTTGCCCAAGCCTTGATAGGAGCAGTCGAGAAGCTGACGTCGGGTTCGAACCACCGACATTCCGGTCAGTAAGTTCGGGCCTTAACCACTGAGCCCTCTCGCCGTTCTTGAGAAATAGCTGTCTGAGTAACGTGTAAAAGACAATAACGTCACTTGAAACAACCGCATCATTGTAAATTCGGTGAGTGTATGTTATCTATTCTGTTCCAATGCGGTACAAACAGGAAACTCCAACAGTTCAGCTCGAAGCTCTTGCCATTACGTGTTCTCTGATCCTTGAATACATATGTATTTCAATCAGTTAGCGGCCTTCCTGATGTTCATGTGTTTCTGGACATGCTCAACACTCACATGCAAATTGGTAGATCCCTATATCGCCGACGTACTCGTTCCCTGATTATTTACTGCTCTCAACAACTTCTGTTTGTCATTCCCCCGCAGAATTTACACTAGCCCACTGGTTAAACCGCATAAATGCCCAAGATTAGTAACGAGGAAACTGACTGAAAAAACGTTCACTCCAACTTACTCCAACATCTTTGTGGGCACAAGTGATTTCCATATCTGCCAACGGTAACGAAAGTGGGATTACTATACCTTAGACGAACCTTGCTTCTAATTAGCAACTACCGACGAAACCTTCAAAAATAGTGCCAACGCGGGACAAGCTACCAAAGGAGGACATGGTTTTTACTACGGTGCATAAGTAGTCGGGTAGGTTGTCCTCATCCGCATTCCAAAACGTTGTGTTATGCCGTACATAGTCTTAGCTTCACCATTTTCTCTTGCATTTACAAATGCAGTATTTCCTCCGCAAGGAAATACCTGCAGGTGATACCAAACTTTCTCCTGAACGCCGGCTGTATCCCCTGTGTTCTCCGCACCTGGTTAACGGGAAGTCCTTGGATGCTTTCGAAGACAGACCGTAGTCACCTTCAATAGGTGGGACTTGTAGATACCAGTTCATCAGCAAGATATACATCTGCACGCTTGTCATTGGAGCCTGTCCTGTGTAAAGAATCGCTGTTACCGGCTAGCCACATTACGAAGAAATGTCAAACGTGTGCATACTTAGAAATGATTATTTGTTCTGTGTTCTTCTATCTTATTGTTTAGCCTCCCTGCCAGTTTGTTGGAGATGCTTTGTTTACACTACTGACAAACTAAATCACATCCGATCCGTAGAAGTGGTAACTCGGACGACGTAGGGAGTGCTAGAAACATCGACTGTTTTTGTCTGACTGTCGGTTTTTGATACACAAGCAAATAGCAAGGTGCATAGCCGTTGTGATGTTTCCTCCTAGTTCATGATTTTGGCAGTCCTGAATCAGTGAGTGTTTTTTCCTAAGATGTGAAATAATACTAGGAAGATGTGACGGCCAACGCATCGATCAGCTTGGTGGTTGCAGCTATTCCGGGATTTTGCATGTGTCCGAAGCATCACATTTTCTACGTAATCTCGCTAGGATGTCATGTGTTTTTCAAACTTTATTCAACTTTATATGTGAAAATTGTGCTTCACCATTTCGGCAAAAGCGACCTTCTTTTACATCTTTTTACACCAGCGCACTCTAGTGCGGTACGATGCCTCGATGAAATACCCTGGGGGATACTACATGTTTTCTCCATGGAACTGTTTCCTCTTCGAAATCGACACACTCATTACCCATTATCGTCATCGTTAGCAATCTTTTCAGGAACATTCAGTAATACGTGGGTGTTGGTCGCATCTCTGTCATAATTTTCCAAGGAAAATGTGAAATTTAACTTCATGTGACTTTTTGATAGAATCCAAGCCATTTGTCGCTCACGTTTTACTTGGTCCGTTGGTATTGGCCATATTTCAGCGTGACAACTACCACTCACGTAGGAACTGTTGTGCCATGCTTTACTGCCTTCACTTTGTTGAAATGCCTCCATTTCTTCCACCCGCTGATATCTTCAGTGCCAATTTTACTATAAGCAATTGAGTAACTTGTGACAGTCCTTCTACAGGAGAGACTTCACGTGACATAACTAAGACACTTTTCTGAGCTCATCCAACTGCACTTTTATGCCTTCGCTAACCGGTAATGGCGTTGGGGATAATTTCAACAGTAATCCTACAGACTTTGCAGGCTGAAGAAAGACGTCTATCTGCTGTTAGTTGAGCCCTTCAGTTCAGCCTCATCCCTGGCGCATGTTTGTTGAATGGAGCACAGGTATAGAAAAATGCAGCGCTGTTGTGTAAGTAGCTGAAGCTGACTTGTCGGCGTTTTGCTATACTGGTAAGAGTGGTGGTAACCAGATGTGAAAAGTCATTTTTGTGTGAGTCTTTCAGTACGAATATCCGATTCATCGTTTGCGAAACCCCGTCGACCGTACGCTTAGTGAAATTAAGTGTCACGATAATATTATAATAATGGTTGTGGCTTGTTGATGTGTCTCGGGTACCTTCACGTGACCACGCCAAATAGCACCTCGGTTGCTTATGTCACCAGCGTGCGTAGTCAGCCAGCTCACGTTGCATTTTTCAGCAGACAGTCACAGATCTATCCACCGATTCTACCAATCAGTGGACAAGAGGTACCTCACTCATATAGGCAAGCGTGGTGTATCAGTATCCAAACGAGCCTGAGGATACATTTGGTGACAGGCGTCGTTTGGACGTGGTATTAGCGATTCGATCCACTGACCCGTATCGGTTAATGGCAAATCATCATGGCGAGGTATTCAGACTGTCCGATTTATATTGCACTGTGCTCAGACAAACAGACTGGCAAAACTTTGTAGCAATCTTGTTGTTCAGGTAGTTTTGCATTGCAAGTACTTTTGCATAATCGTGGTGTTAGTTGCTTGATCTCTAAGGTGGAGTCTCAACATCCACCCGTTCTATCTTCAGACTGTGCTTCCGAAAAGTATTCAGAAAAAAAACAGACTGACATAAAAGCAACTTTATCAGTATCTTGCGATTCAAGTGTGCGCGATTGTTGATACCCCTTAACAATAGTTAAAACCATCAAGTAAATTTTATGCTATACCTTCAGAGTTATTGGTGGTCAAATAAATTACATATTTCGGTCATTAGAAACTGGTCGCAGCCTCCCGTTTCTAGCTAGGGCTGTCGCTGACAAACAACCAGGTCAAGCCTAAAATTATGCCAAATTTTGACATAATCTCATATGTTTTGTTACCGGTTCCGTAACTGAAACCGACAAATAGTCACGCACACTGTTAAGGTTGACTTATTGTTCCGATCTTGCCAATCAAAAATGGTCATGATCATGAGTCTCCTCATCTCTTCGAATAAGATATAATCGTTCTTGTTTAACTCAAAACTGTGGTCCAGAGGCAGAAACCAAAACTGAATTGATTCCCTTTTAGTTGCATCATGACTTGGGGTTTGGAAACGATTTCAAACGGCTAGGACGCACGGCTGAGCAATCGGCTCATTTCTATCAAAGTGATAATCACTCGCTGACAGAAAGTAACGTCGTAACGCAGAACAGATGAAAAGACACATGAAGCAAGCGGCTATAATGCACTTCTCCAGTATATTGGTATTGTCACGCCCTGCCTGGGTGTGAGCTAAACTGTTGCACAATCGGCGTAAATCCAGATGTCCTCACATCTCGCTGAGTGATCACGACCGTATGCTCACGTTATATCACTGATCATTTTAACGGTATTATCGGCTTTCGTCACTCATGAACTTACACGAACACTCTCCAAATAGTGGATAATATCGGAATTTCAGAACTTTTGTGATAAAATGAAATTTTTTCAAAACCCATTGATGTGCGATGGATTCTTCGTCAGCTCCGGTTTCCGGCTTCTACCAGAGAATCCAAAAGGTGATGTTTTACTTCCACCACTTGGCCTCGATTGTCCAGACTGTATGATTTCAGCGTTTCTGATGCTGAGAGGACGCCGTCTGATGAAATCGGATAAGCCCGATCTTCTATGTGGTGATCGCCCGTGTTCAGCCTCTCAGATGACGAACAGGACGGAAATATGAGGACATAGGATTATTGCAAGGACAAATCTTTCAACGTTTTCGGATATTTACTCGGTATTTCATGGGACTTGATAATTCAGGGACCATAGATATGTATTGCGTGTTCATCTATTCCATTTCTGTTTTTGTGTAACGAACCTTTTGTGCTGTGTGCCATCGGGATCAATGTAGACCGGTAAGTATTCACCGAAAAAAAGTTGTATTGTATTGCAAAAACAAGCGATTTTCCAGATTTCTGGGATTGTTTTTGTTACGGTTCCTGCGTATTTGCTAGATATAATCGGTGTCCCGACATTGCACATCAGACTAATCGTGTTGGAATCAAATTTTGTGAAGGATTGCTTTTCATAAAATATTATGACTATATAACTGCTTGACGTAAGCGATGAAATTTTTTTTTAAAAAGGACGTCGAAGCTCTGTGCACCGAGCCACTATCAGTATCTGACAACAGCTGAACACGTCATCCACAAGTGCTCTATTCTTCACTGGCCGTCCTCATTTTCTGAGCCAGTCTGTTCCACAAACTGAATTCTTTCGCAATTCAGTTACAGATCACAGTAGCTCGTAGTGTTACTTGTTTCTAGGCTTCGCGGCCAAAACCAAATATGTTCCTGTTACTAATACGCACGCCAAAGAATCCCTCGCTCATTATTCAGGGTTACCTTGACGTGGCCGACTTATGCACTTAATGAGATTTGAGAAATACATACTTCACTAATTATAATGTGACAGAGATAGGCACAGTTTTCCACGCGTTAGTATACTTTGTTTGGCTCAGACATCGATGTGTTTTTCCCTCCTTTTTGGGAGTGGTTTTTTGTTAGATGGTGCACACGTTGACTTTCCATCCCCTTTCCGTGCACTGTCGACTAACAGGTCCCTTTGGATGAAAATCAAACTATCGGCTGTTTTTATGGCTTGTTGGTCCTTGAATGTTTCGTTCATTATGCAACTAGCTTAGCTTAAGGTCTGCTTCCCCTTTTCTTTTCTATGATTGTATGCACTTGCATGTCTTTCAATAATATTTTTGGTAGAAACGAATTCTAAGAGTTCACCCTCTCTCGAATTATTTTATTTTGTCAGGGAAATGTTTTAGACAATCATCTTTCCTTGTCGCTCGCTGTAATACTGACCCTATGTGGCTAAACTGCTGAAATGGACCAAGGGTTTCTTTGTTTGTCCTTCCAGTTCTGGCTTTTCTCACCTTCGAAATATACCCGATCAGCATTCCTCCGCCGAGTGCACTAATCAGCCTTTGCAGCTTTACGGTACTTCTAATACTGTGGTGTTCTATAAACGGATGAACAGGACAGCGGCGATATCTCAGTGATCCGACGACAGCAATGAGCTGGTAGATGCACGTGTTTGTGCCTTTTCATATGCGTGCCAATTGGTTTTTGCTTGCTGCTATGTGCTCTTGCTATAGCGATTTGGAAAATCGACTACCCAATACGTGACATGATGCACGGAACAAGAGATTGTGCTGGTCTGTCACGAGAAGCCAACATAAAACATTCCAAATGATTAGAATAGGAATAAAGCTTCCTCTGAGTTACGTCTTGACTTGCTGATATGTTGTCACCATGAAAATGTTCTTCGTACACACGGTACGGGACTTTTTTATGTCATTGAAAGCAGCGGAGTCGTACCCTGAATGACCCGTTTCGTACTCCCCAAAGGTGAACTCACCTCCGGATCCAAAGGTAAAACGCATTATCAAGCAAAGTATTCCGTCTGTAGACGTCGGCAAAGCTGTCCATTATGAGGAGGATCACTTAAAAAATGTTGGAAACCGAATTGGTTTTGTAATCCATTTTTGAAGATGCCAACTAATCGCAACTTACGATGTAAGTAATAGATCTATATCCATGAGGTCAAACATGCTGTGCTCGACACATCAAACCATTCCTTCAAATATGCCTTCCAACAGATTTTCCCAAACAGACACGCCAGGTTCGTATACTTTCAAGCAGGTCCTATCTACTCACGTCATATATTCAAGTAAACCCTTGGTCTTCCAACCTTTTGTACTGCATCATAAATCTTATCCCCCCGCTGTCCTTTCGGCAAATGACCAGGCGGTAGGGTAGCCAACTTCGCACTGTGTTCTGACAAGTCTCAGTGTGTGATCTGCATGTGAACAGCTGGTGGCCGAATCCGGCTGTGTCCACCTAATGGGTCGCAGTCAGAATAATCCGGGTTGCTTTTCCACAGCCCACTTATTTTACTTTGTTGAGTTTCATTGATTTGTTTGTAGCATTGGGCATCGTGAGCTACAGACAGCCTGCCACTGGTTTCTCCCTGTTTGTCACTCATCAGTCTGCCTGATTCAATGGTTTTCCATGGATGATGGAATTGATGGAACTGAAATCTCCTGTACACATCGTAAATCAGGGATTCAGCTGAGATCTAGCTGAGCCTCCCATTAAAACAAAACGAGTTCACAAATGGGTGTATTTCGATTCCTAGTGTTTATCCTGATTTACACATCTAAGCTGCACTGACAGGAGTCCCGAGGGGGCTCTACGCGATTGCATTTAAGTTCAGTAGAGTGCGCAGCACATACGTCGTATCAAGGTCTCTTATGAAGATGAAAAATATATGCCTTCGAGACAAACTCGGTCGAATTTGTAGCTTAGATATCTACAGTATTTGCAAGTTATCCTAAATTTCATTGCGCTAATTAATGCTGATAAATTACTGGGACACGACTGTACTGAAAAGTAACACCCACTTTTTTCCCACTTTACATTCTAGCGATGATCTAACCGCCAACCCAATGAAGTGGCGGTCAGGGGGTTGGTTTGGGCGATCGAGAAACTTTTCCGGTTTTTCCTATACAGTGCAAGGGCATGCATTAGTTTGTTAATGTCCCGAACACAGTAACAACAGACATACATTGTTCATGAGTGCATCTCTCATATTGATGAACAGACAACTCATGTGCACAGAAAAATGGATCAAACGTCTGAGCACCGTAACCGGTCTACTTTTTGAAAACTTGCCGCAATGTTTTGGCACGTCAACTGATGTGCACAGTTAGATGACGGTTGCCTGAAACATACCAAGGTGGTACCGTTACTTCGTTGTTTAGAACCAATGTTATTATGTCCAGTACTGTCAAGGTCCATAGAACGTCGATTGGAAAGTACGGTCATCTTGGGGAATGCTTCGTCCCCGCATCGTTATAGTGCGCACATCCAGCCTATCCTTTTTAATGTTTGGAAGCGTCAACAAAGTTTCCTTTTTCATGGTTTGGTCTGTTTGTGCCTACTGCTTTTCTGGCTCCATCGCCCGATCAATGATATTATTCTTCAACTTAAATAACTGCCGTTTTTGTATTCAATTCTTGTTGCGTATTTGATTGCTTCTATAGCTGGATTAGGTCGTACTGGAACATTGATTTCGTGTTACCTTCTGAAACACTATCGATTGTCCTCACATGAGGCGATTGCTTGGTGTCGTATTTGTCGCCCTGGTTCGGTGATTGGGCCACAACAGCATTGGCTGGACTTGAAGCAGCACTTTTGTTGGAATATGGGTGAATTATATCGATCGAAACAACGCGTCCAAATTATACATGCACCACTAATGAGTGGGGACACTGAAGAGACAACGAACGCGACGCACAAGTCCAGTGATTCCAATGAGCAGCAACCGCAACACCCGACGTGTGGAGATGGCCTGAACTCTCGTGAGACTTTGAAAGAAGGCACACAAACTCCGGAGCTGCAGATAAACGACGCAGAGCTAGAAATGTAAGTTTCCGTGTTGTTTTATTAGGTATTACCTGTCTGGATCTAGCAACCTATTTTACGGAGGAACCGTCTAACGGAACCACTTAGATCCGTCCCTTTTCGGAACTAGTCTTTTTGGAATGGAACCTGTACCACCATTGTCCATTTTCACGGGGCTGACCAAAATTGTTCGCGTTTGTATTCTCTTGTCCCTTGTATTACGCTGCCAGTAACCAAGTGATTCACACTTGGCATGGGATATGGGAGTTTTTTCTATTAGATCTGGAGTTATGGATTCAAAATAAACGTGATGACAAACATCCAATTACTTGTCTCCCTCTAATCACAGTCCGACGCAAGGACGAGACTGTCAAGTTAAAAATTATTGTGAATTCTTCGTAGGTCGTATAATTTCGAGACATCTTGTCTTCCTGAAGTTTGACCCATCATGAATGCAAATCTTTGATAGAAACTCAAATCTTTGCCAGTAAAGCTAAGAGGTCATTTCAGCACTAGTTTGTTCGTACATACGAGTTTTTTTTCCTGCTTGATTGACCTGTGTGCTTCCAGGAAGCCCTTGTGTTTGTTTGGTCAATTCAGTTCGGTACCTGTCCTTTATGACAAGTCATGTCTCTCTCAAAACAGTAATATACATAACAACACACACAAAGTGACGTGATTCTGAAAATTCCAATTCTGTGTTCAATTACTCCAGTATTTCACTATCCATCTAATGGTCTTTATTCTATGGCTTAGGCCCTGAGTGCCGGCCAGATGTGCATTTTCCCCTGTTTCTTGGAATACACTTCTCTCTTTGTCTTCATGTCCATTTTTCGGTTTCTTCCACACAGCTGCGGACAGCCTGTCACTTTCGACTTTCAAAGTACTGTGACCTCCGGAGATCCTGTGGATGAGAATAGGCCACCTTTGGCCGGTACATTACCTATTCCTCTGAAACTTTACGTCCCAAGAGATTCGGTGCAACTAGATTCACTAGCGACAGTTGATTCTTCTTCGTCAATCTCAAAGTCACAACGCAAGTCAGTTACTCATCATAACGACGAACCTACGTTGAAGACTGTGAACAATAAGTCTCCCCTACCCGAAGACGCGATTTCGCTTTCCAGTTCTGTTCGCGAAGGTGTTGTTCCCAAGGCAAGTATCAATTCTACTCCGAAAACCACCCCTCAAACAGGTGAGAGAGGAGCTACTTTGTGAACTTGGGCATTCATTACTGTAGTCGGAATTACTTCATGGTTATGGGCTAACAACACGGCCTTAAGTAATAGAAGCATAGTACTCCATCTTCCTAAGCAACTCCTCATCTAAGCGCTCCTTCAAAAAAAGAAATAATTTTGCATGTTCAAAGAATAAATGTATTACTGTCAAATTATAAGGGACCTCGGTATACGATGCACCCAAAGGACGGAAATCGCTCTGACAGTCCTCATTTTTTGAATGTGAATCTTTGTTACGTAGTAAACTCGCTAGCAGTTAGCTGGAACAAATTTTACGGTCATTTGATAACGCGAATCGTACCGAGTTTCACCTATCGAATACAGACCAATATACGGGAAACATTTGATAGTTTACAGCAGTTGGCGCAGTTCGCAACAGTCGTTAAATATCTTCCCGTACAGCCAGAGGGAGGGCGAGTACTTCACAGAGCTTTTCTCTTTTCGAAGAGGTCAAAGCTGTGCTTATTACAAATTCACAAATGAAAAGTCTAACGTTTGTGGATATTGGCCCTTGTTAGTCATCATCCGACATGGTGAACCGTTGAAAAGTATAACTATCTAACAAAACCAGATCTCTTTTCGTTGAAAATTTACGGGAGCAAATATTGAGGCTGCTGGAGATTTTTTTCATGCCCCACCCAATATATTGAAGGTATTGATGAGGTGGTGGAATCGACCCGTGGCAGGGCTTTTAGGTACCCATCATCTGTTAGAACATACCTGAGACCGCACTGGAGGGCAGATGTCCATATTTTGGGCCAGTTTCGAAGTTCTATGGTCCAGTCAATCGACGGTACATTGAAGCAAAACAAAGAAATTATTACATGTCAACTTCTGACCTGTTTCATGCATTCATTCCTGGTCCAATTATAATGGGGAGAGTGAGCAAACATGGCGGCGTTTTATATCGATTTCGGTTTATGCATGAGCCTGCATTTAGACAGTACTTCAGGGTATGAAACCTACCAAATGCTCATGAATGACAGTTTTATGAAGATGAGGTTCTGTAATTGTTCGTTTAGCACTTATTGCTCCCGTTCCATGCTCTGTTTTTCGAATAAATTCCTAAGTTCTCGTTCTACGGAGGTTGCCCGTCTGATACTCTCAAAGACAGCTCCTACTTTTACGGAACAATCACTCAGATTTAAGAGGAATGCCGGGTTCCCAACGCTGGAGTCGTACGAAACCGTGGTCCTACTGAACAATTTGGCCTAGGCCAGTGAACTGTGAGTAATTTCAAAAGTGATGCCAATTAAGCGTCCCATATCGGGGACCGGTCTGTCTATCCGGGTCAGTTTCGAACCGGGGACCTTTGGTTGCTAGCTGAGCTTTACACCATTCGGCCACAAGTTGCTGATCACCTTCCCGACTTGGGTAGAACATGGAGTCATTCACTCATCAATCATACAGTCTCCATCACTTTCTCGTACTTCCTACACATTCACAATTATCTACTTTTTATTGGGAACCGGTTAGGCTACACTTTTTTTTATCAAAATTAGATCCCTTGTGTCATCGTTGATCGTTGAGAATGCACTGTTACGAACTTTCAGCTGTAAAGCAAGACATTCTTTTCTCGCACAGTTATCATCACAAGCATCAATAATTGGAATGCTATGGTTGTCTGATAGAACAAACCGAGCTGCTCACTTTGCAACACTTATGGAGTACACCTCCGATTTGCATGAACGAGTGTTTCTTCATTAGTTTAGGGAGCCTCCTCAAAGACTCTTCTTCCATGATTAATTTTTATCCCCGTACAATACGTGCTCGTTAAACTCACTGTATTATTTTTTTGGAAGAATCCATTAGACTAATTCATGTGACTGTAATCTATTTTCAAGCTGTAAGCCATTTTCAAGGTCGTCCATGGGAATAAAACAAGTCGATTTTTTACACAACTATGGAGTTGGCTTCCCGAAACCTGCTGTTTCAGATTACATAAAATAGTGCGGTCGTACTATTTATCGCTTAGCTTCATAGTGACACCCCATCTCACTGAATTCTTTGTTGATCATCGTTTTTGTTGCAAAGCAACCATTTACGGATTCCCAACTCTCGAATTAAAGAGCTAACGGTAAGATTCCCTTTACCAGTGGGCTAGCGATTCGCCGTGGAATATTCGTTTTTCGGTAGGCGCCATTTTGAAACAGATGCTGTTCTCTTCGTTTAGTTTCTTGGACTTATTCGAGGCCAACCAGAACGTCATTTGTTATTCTTGGGTACATCAGGATTATCCAAAACTATTTCATAGCGTTTAGCAGAAGGGTATGTTTCCTTACAGCTATTCTGTCTCGATTTCACGTCACACATTCCTGATGGGAACAGCCTTTTCTGTATTTGAGACTTGCTCACCTGCCTATGACCTTTAAGTTTCGTCTAACAATCAATCATCACTTGTTTTCGTGACCACGTTTTACCTACTGAACTCAGTGCATGACACAAATGAATCCCTGGACTGTTAATATTTAAGAATGACCCATTTTTCTACGTTATACGGCGAGTTGCAATACCATTTTTCATACCCAGTGTAGAGCCATGCATGCTAGGTGGGAATAATCTGCTAGACAGATTCTATTCACTTTGTGTTCACTTTCCTTGCATTCCAACTCCTTACCCGTAGAAGTGGTAACTTATTTGAAGCTTTCGTCAATTCTGCCGCATGCCGCGAAATTTTTTCCCGTACTTTCATATTTCTCATCTGAAGTCGACACTTCAGCCCCGTAGGCTTTCGTAGGTGTGCTTGAACTGACACCTCTCTCTTTTGCGACCTCACAGGGACGAAAGCCATTGCTGAACAGCCCGCTAAAGAGGAGTTAACGCAAGGTGATCAGCTCAACCGACTAAAGGTCCTTCGCCGACAAATCCAAAAACGAATTACTCAGCTGGAAGCGGAGCGTGATTCGATACAAACAAGATCATCTAGCGGTCCGGCGGTGTACACTGCGCGCAAGAAAAATTCGTTCTCTGCAGGCAAGTCGGATCTGCCCTCCCAGAACAAAGCGCTCGATAACTATTCGCATACGGTTACCTCCCCAGAATTAAATGTCTGTGTTACGACAGCACATGGTAAACAAACGAAAACGAATACCCGAACAAAGCGTCCTCCATTGAGTAAGGCAACAAAGCCTATGGCCTCCACTGACTCCGCTGTCTTGTCACCTGTAAAATCATCGACCTTGCGCAAGTGCGTCATTTCTGAGTTTTTGCTTATTTCATTTTATCTTCTTAATTCAGCCTCTTTACTATTAATGTTGTCAGCCAATCCGTCGCTTTTCTCCACACTGACCCTTAATTTCTGCATATTTGTGCAGTACACAATATCGGCAATCTCTTTAGCATATGAACATTTGGTTACAGGTCTCTGGACTTTGTCGCGTGGAACTTAGATAATGGCGTCTCCGCTTCTGATCCTGAGAGCACTCGGGTGCGAAAGTCTTCACGGTCTTCCTTGTCGCAGAATCACCAGTCTGTCGCTGTAGGCCCTGGAAGTGTGGATACAATTTTTATGAGGAAAGACTCTCCACGGTGCGTGATGTCGTCCCGTAACCATCGCTTGGACCCTATCCTTTTGGAATCCCCTGATTCAGGTAACCCACCTTCAAGTCCGATTACTGGCATCCGTACAGTTGATGTAACCATTCACAACCTTGGGCGGACTGGCGTAATTCCCGGCGGTTCACTTTCAACAACTCAGCATGGATCGCGGCTTAGTATCCGCAGAAAGTATTCGGCTCCCCAAATGGATGAACAAGAAACATCACGACTCTCTCATCGGCAACCGTCACTTCGCCTGCCCAACAAGATGGGACAATTGAGGTAACTATTATCCAGTTGATGGTTGGTCTGCGCACTTTCCGTTAAGGCAGATTTAGCACTTCCTCTCATAGTGTCTCCTCATAGAGGGAGCTCCCGTACTATGAAAAGCAGTAACGACGAACGGCGGTTTATGTGGAAGTGGCTTTAGATTGTTCTTCAATACCTGCCACGTAAGTTACATGTAGAGGAACACAAAAAGTGAGATAAAAAATTCAAAATTACAGCTAGGAGTACATACAATGCCAACTTGGTCACCTGAACAAGGTCACTTGAACAGTGAGATGCTCAGGAGTCATATCATCGCCTAGCACGTGCACTAATCCGAGCTTTCACACATGTAGGATATCGTGTGTCAGCTACCGAAAAAATGCTGATTATCCCACGTATTAAATCAAGCCCTTACATCCGGAAAACCTTAACGTAGAGTCAAGCTTCTGTGAGTGGCTTGAATAAGGTGAGAATCTGAATCGCTCCTCGCTTTCTAGACTGAACACCTTACTGAAAACTCTGTGCCCTTCTTGGAGCCCATTGATTAGGTGCATTCCCCGAAGTTTCGTCAACTGTATGCTCTACTCGTTCTGTCTTTTTTGAATTTTGGATTTATCATATCGGTTTATATTTACTTTTGTTCGCAACGTGTGTTACACACACTGTAATTGCAACGATTGTTTGAAATCGTTGTTTGTAATCCCTGTTCAATTCTATCGATGGAACTAGGTGCTTTATACCCATTTGATGATTTTGGGATGTCACGAATGGGACAGAAATTGATTAGTTCTGGAAGACCATTCCCCTTATCTATACGGTGACTGCATCTCAATCGGTAACTCTCCCACACAGATTATGAACGTAATGTTCTTAGTTGATTCTACTGCAGGGTTTCAGTCTGCTACCTGTATTACGCAAGATCGGTGTAGGAAATCTGTGAGTTGTATGCATTCAGAAAGCCGTTCAGGCTTTCATTCTCCGCTTCGTTCAACTCATTCTCACAAATCTCCAGGTTTTGCACATACAAGTGTTGGAGGCATATTTACCTCACAGACTGGTGAAATTGATGGTGACCGTATCAGTTATCTGACTGTAACTTCCATTGCATCAGGGTCATGCGGGCCTTGCTAATAAACGTAACGTTAGGCAAAACCCCAAAGAACATATACCCCAAATTGCACCCGAAGGCTCACTTTCTTGGAGTTCACAAGATCTAAACGTTATACTTGTAAAATTTTCTCGCAGAATTGGCGTGAATATTGGTAGCAGGAACAGCCGAGTATATTTCGGATGAGGGCCCGCGATTCGAACCCAACCTCTGCACCTTGACGGCTACTGTCTAAGCTTGGGAAGCTTAACAGTAAACTATTCCTCGTGGTTCCTTCGGGTAGCACCGCAGCTATGCATCGAAAAGGTGCTACAGCTGGTTGCTTTTATTTTTTATTGTAGAATAGAAAATTATTTCGCCTTCCTTTTCCGTGGCGTTTTGAAGGATGCACATGGTGGAGCATATGCTCATCAATTAGGACGTCTTGCTTAGATGGCTGAGGGCGAAAAATTGTCTCTAGTAAGCTTACCTTAGGATGGTAAGAAAATTTATTGTGGAAGTGTCTTTAATCACTTTTGTACATGTAGAGGCGTCTTCCTTTTTTGGGGTGGAGAGGTGTTAGAATTAAGGAAGGCTTCATCGCGTGAAACGTTTTGTTCATATTAGGGAATTGGGACTGAGTGTGAAGCCTATCTTTAAGCAGTTATCGACTTATCAACTGGTGAATAGTGGGGGGATTTCACTCGAGCCTTGTGGGACCTGATAACTACCAACTGGATGCAATGCACCACACGAAACAGTTCCAGACCGACCCCTTTTTTGCTGCTGATCAGCAGCCATCATCCCATGGAACGAAATGCCCCAAACAAACCACAGTTGCTATTGCCCTTATTCAGCAACTTTGGCCAGTATGTACGATGCACAACCATTATCTGGCTCCCTAGGAAATCAAACACCGTTCTTTTTGTATTAGTACTTGGCGTATACTTAGTAACTAATTTTCTACAATTGGGGACAAACCGCGGTCAGTTAAAAAGCACCACTCTCGGGGATGGAGCATCCTGTCCTGTGATGCAAACACACTTCGTACTTTTATTAGAAGCCCTATCTCTTTCTTAGGAATTACGCTTTAGTTCTGTCATGGCTGGCCCACGTAATTTGCGTTTTGTTTGCCATCACATCAGGAGCGATCATGCTTAGTAGAACCTAATTAACAAGGCATCGAAAATGGAATTGTGTAACGCTAAGAAACAGAAGAAAGCCAGTATGTTTGGTCAATGAACTCAGTACAAATGCACCGCTCATACAGCTTACTCGAATGTAAAAGATTAACAGGCCAATTGCCGGCGGGATTACGAAGTTTACAGCCATCTTACATTCCGTGGCCTAAGTGACACCTTTTTAAGAGCACAGTTTACGTCCAGATCTTCCTGCTCCATTGGTACAACAAATGCGTTCCAAAACTTGAACGGCACCGTCCCACAACAAGGAAATGGAGATTCATTTGAAACTTGATTCAGTACTAGCATGAGTTTTCTGAACCTGCCGGAAGCTAACCAGACTCATCCATCTTTATAGCATCCACCAGACTAATTGCGGCGCAAATGGCGAATTTCCGATATCAATTAAATTGCCTTCAAAATACTCAGCTGTGAATTGCTCTGCTTGATATGCTACACTTAAAATATTGTCAAGGTCCTAAAATCACCCGGGAAAACTCAAACTGTGGGTAAGAACAGGGGTTCGCGTTCGTGATAACCACTCTCTTTTGGCTGACCTATTTTGGCGTCCCTTCAGCAGATAAGCGTTCTTTTTTTGGTGTGTGGGCTTTGTATGATTTATTAATTGTCTAATACTCGTACATCGGAAGTTGACTTTCTTATCGTCCAGCCAATATTTCCGCTGATTCATCCTTCACGGTCTCTATCTTCACACGTGCATTTCGAGTTTAACAAAAAAGAATAAAACGATGCTTCTGCGCAGTGTTTGCAGTTACTGGTGCCCTTTAGATATGTATACAGCTAACCTCCACGGAATTCGACGGATTTGTCGTCTCTCTGACGCTGCAGTGCACTATGACACTCACATCACTCATTATCTGCTCCTTGTGGTATTAACCGCCCAGCTAACCTAACAGATATGTTTCCAGACTACCCAATGGAATCTTCCTAATCAAAGGCCCGAGATGTTCCCGCTTATGGCATTGTTGTCACATTCGCTATTAAGACTATACTACTGGAACATTCGCGCGCGCAATCACAGCCACGCCGACTTCGTCTGGATCGTGTTAAAGGGACATGGTGCTTGGTAGAGCCAGTGGTAGGGAATGGTTTGGTTGGTGTGAGGTAAGAACACCGAACAGGCTTGACAAGCGGTTCAGTTGTTGCTGCTTCAGGTGTTGACCGGAATTATACTTTTGCAACATTTGCATCCTAAGCTCAATCATTTGTCACGCCCAATAAAATCTGTTCAGAAGATGCTAACGAATTCAGCCGTTTGACGTGACAACCGAACTGTAAACCTAGGTCAGCAATAATATAACTTCCATCGTGGTGTTCCTCCTTTGGAGGTAAACCATCCCTCAAGGGAACCAGAGTGCGATTGTTTTCATATGGGAAACTACTCACAGGGCTGCTGAAAACACTTCGACAGGTGTGTTAAGGAAGTGAGTGTATTCCATCCAAGTGTCCCCTAGATGGACGTGTGAGGTGGAGCCTTGTATTTACTTTCATCGTTGGATATAGGACTGATAAGTAGTGGGATATTTGGAACCGCATTCACCAACATTCTCGTCACAATACATCACGAACCAGGTGGTCTTTTAAAGGGATTGCAGTCGGTCTCAAGGCTGTTAGGAATGATCAAGACAATTTTGAGATGTGCTTCGAAACAGCACTGTTCTAATCATTTGTGGCAAGGTAGGTTACTGATCCATACTAAACACAAGCCCTTATAATATAAAGCCAATCCTCAGTTCACAAAGAACGTGTTCTTTCCTTTCTCATATATAGATATATCTGAGACACAAACAGCTCTGTGCACCTCATAAGGGTGGTCCTTTTAGAGAGTACGTTTCATCCATTAGTAATTTTGTTTGTGTAGAAAAAGGTGGAGCATGCTGGTTATCAGAACCACAAAGGAGAGTTTTTAAGTTTGCTGGGAGTAAAACAGTTCAGTGAAAGCGTGTCATCAGGGGTTTAGTCAGTCAGGGTAAAGCTTGCAAAAAGTTGCTCCGTGCGTTATTCAGTGATGGTCGAAAATAAAATCCCACTCTTTTAAGCAAAATACATTTCTGTCATACAAATCGACACATGAGAGATTCGGCTCATATGAACTTAGTTAACACATGCGAAGAGCAGCTGCGATCACTCGCTTCCTAGATGCGTAGCTTATACGTGATTTAAGATTCAAATGAATCAACAGCAAAGCTTTGGTGGACACATGGCGCATACATGTACGGTGAGCGCTAACAGTACCGCGAATAAATAGAGACTACCAAAACATACGTATTTAGTGAATGAACTGCCACTGTCACTAGTCAGTGAGGCACAGTTATGTAGAGCAGGGTGCCAGTTGAGATTTTTTCGTATGGAAACAAGGTGTCTGGAATATCGTAGCAACTGAAACATGAGGCGGCCTGGTGCAGCACATTCAGTGACCTGGATACATCACAAACGAGAGATTCAGCTGGGTTCCAGGTGAGTCTCTCGCAAGACCAAATTTGTGTGCAAATGAGTGTATTTCGCTAAAGATACAAAGTATTTTTATTGACCGTGGCAGTTAAAGTTTAATCCATATACGTTGGACAATCTAAGTTAATGATAACTTTAACAACCTTTCTTGACGGAACCATGAATGGGTTTAATTATTTGCCTATATCTCCGCTGCTACTTTTCACTTGAAGGGATGGGCAAGCTGCAGTCTCTTCAGGTAAGTGGTTTTCCATGGATAGTTCTAACACTCAAGGGACCATCCCAAGCTGGCTTCTTTTGAGGTCCGTTTCTTCAGATGTAGGTGGGCGTCTTTGAATGATCTGGTGATTCTGTCCGACGGAAAGCTTTGCACATGAATATTATTAACTCCTGGCGAGAATCGACCTGGTCGAGTGATATATACTTTCTATTTTTACTTAACTGGTGCTGTTAGCTAGCCAGCGTGATTGCGTCGAAACAGGAGTACATTTTAATCGACAATACTGATGAATGCAAGCCTAAGGGACTGTTGACTGAGCTTGTCACATGATGTCATATGACCAAAACAATCGCAGAGACGTTTGTTGAGGCATATCCTGGCAGCACCTGCCGGGACCTGTCTTCAGTGGTTTCCGCTATCATGTGGTGTATGTCACTTGACACACTGAAATACAAAATCGTGTTTGGACTAGTCATCCATCTAAAACTGCCTCCTTTTAACCTAGCTGGAATATAAATGTTTTTGCACCAGTTTTAAGCCCAACCTTCGTTTTATTGACCTTGTGGCATTTTCTCGGTTATCAGCTTCCTTAATTATTTAATCAACTGATAATTCACCTACTTGTAGTTTCAAAATACTTTCCTGATTGATTATGCACGGACTTACTTGTTTTGTAACCGATGGTTAAAATCGTTTATATCTCTGTTTTCTTGTAAGCTATTTATAAGCTTTTTGGGGATTATGGAATGCAGTTCCCGCTCTCACCACAGACATTTGTGGTTGCAATTTCTGGCGTCCATGTATTCAGCTTGTTTTCTGAAATTAACTCACCAGTTTTCCATGTCTGCCAATGATCTAGTTTTTTTTAAGGCAACCCCAAAGGTATTCCTGCTTTCGGAGTTCACCCTGTGCGTGCCTGTATTTCTTCTAGCTACGAGCTTGATATCGGGATTCGGCCACAGACGCGGTTGCACTCCTCCGCTTCAGAACACAATCTTTACCCGGGCTATACGATTTCGCCAAGCCTGCGTTCAAATGATGTACCTATAAACCCGTACTATACTCGCTCCCATCGGAAGAAATTTGGTCAACAGCCCGTAGGAGACTTCAGCGAATATTTGCGCAGTTCACCTGGTATAGGTGGTTCGGATAACCTTACGGACCAAATCTACCGGTACAAGCTTCCCTCTGGTTCACTAGCTCACCATACCAACGGTACTTGGATTCCGCTTGCAGGATACCAAACCTCAGTACCATCCGAGTCGTATGAATCGAGATTACGCAGTGGAACCACCTACTCCACATTGCCTCGAACAAAACCGGTAAGTTTGACATTACGCTCACTTCGGTTTTGCTAGCTGTTAATTGG
This sequence comes from Opisthorchis felineus, assembly GCA_004794785.1. Taxonomy (NCBI): domain Eukaryota; kingdom Metazoa; phylum Platyhelminthes; class Trematoda; order Opisthorchiida; family Opisthorchiidae; genus Opisthorchis; species Opisthorchis felineus. Next base: position 762,277 of record SJOL01009659.1, on the reverse strand, counting down.
GTACGAAGGGTACAATGGTTCATAAACAGTATTGTTTTAGGGGAAATTCCTATTGGGTTTTTGTAGTCTCCGCCTGATTCTGAGTTGAAGGTCGTGGTTTCCATATAGGTGCCTTTGAGTCTTGGACTATTGCATCTTTGAGTGTCTATCCGGAAAGACACCAACTCCTTCTGCTCCTCAAGGCTTTTATGCCTAATTGTCACCCTGTAGACTGACTTTTCGCAGTTTCCTGTCTGCGAATGGCTAAGCAAAATTGTTCGTACAAGACTCATGAACCTTCCTGCAAGTGAAATTCGTGACAATTTATTCCCTAACCGCCATTTTTTAATTCTTTCTGAAAATCATCTGACTGGCCTCAGCTTTGCTGGTTCTTAGTCTTTACAGGACCTCGGGCAGCTACAGTTGGATACGTTGTGATTAAAACTTAGTCTCTTTTTACCTGTTGTTCGCTTTTGGTCACGTGTCTATTCATTGAACCGTATGGATCGTGGCATGGCGTTGTCTGTTGAGACTTTGATGGACAGAAGATGCCACATTTTATTGGAAGTTCCTTACAATTACCACAACGGCTCCCACTAAAGAAGTTAGTTCATTTTTCCCAGTTCAGCAGTCTTCAAGAACCCGTTCAGGCAAGTAAGCGGCTTCGCTTGTTGATTCCATCCGGTCTTTTGGCACAAAATGTGTACACGAATCGCTCATTTTGTGTGATTGATTTGCATGTATGGAGCATCTGCTTCAAGAAGGTCGATATTGCCAGCTTACTTAACATCCGAATGTTTCACCGGTGAGAGCTTCATCCCTTAGGCCATTGAAGGCAGACAAGCAAGTCTAACGACACCAATAATGCAGTCAAAAAGGAAGATACATCCACATACTGTCTCTCCCGATACCGCCGGAGGTTATAACTTGGATGGAAGTTTGTCACTTATCATTTTGACCACGGGGATTCTCCGTAAGATTCTCCTAAAAGTGATCAGTAAAATCATATAATCTATTGGCTTTATGTACTGTACCTGTAGCGAGTATCTTGTTTTTGGAGTAGAAACTGGATTACATGTCTGTTTTTGCCCAGTTCTTGCCGGCTATCCATGTCGAGGATCCTTCCGCAAGGAACTTGAACTTGTGGGTTACATGTAGTTGTAGTACACCGTAGCACAGTTTTCTGTCTGCGTATGCCAGCGATTGGTGCAAGTAACTGAAGGACTATTTCGCTCATCGCCGTATGAATGTTTGTATCATCACTTCCAAATTGAGTCGATAGAAACCAAATTATTGAGCCTGGAGCTGGCTGCGGATTTGGTTAGTCCTGAACTTTTCTGACCGATATAGAAACGACTGGGATTTCGTGTGGGAATATCTGGTCATCTTACCCTGCTTGTATCTCCTGAAAATGTTTTATACTCTGCGTTCGCTTGCACGTTGCCACATCCCGCAGCTCTGTTCCTATTTTGGACAGCAGACACGAAAACGGAAACGCCTTGGCGTCTGCTGAGCTCCCAGGTACACTCTCCGGTCGCAAGTTTCTCGGATTTTGACTGCCCACCTACCTCTGCATGTTGTAGCTTGCCGTCCACCGTCTTGTTCATGCATCCCACTTTTTCGTGCATGTGTGCTCATGTTGTCTTTGATGGTGTTGTTTGCATGCATGCGATTCGTTTACCGTCTTATCCAGACAACTCTAAACAGTGAATGCACATGGTGCGATCGATCTGTCCGTTTCACGAGGGAACACTTTCGAGTGATGACTAAATGTTTTGTGCGAGGGACGACTAATATGAATCCCGCGTTATACGCCGTGCACCTGGTTCATTAAGACTCCGTAGTTTGCTCATGCATTCACTAGTAAAAGACTATATTCGTATGTCTATTTCAGTGCGACCGAATTATATGTCCAAATATTCAGTAAACTTGGGAATACATAAAAAAAAGCGAGCCTATACAATGGTCCCTGAAGTCTGTTGTAGGAGTTAAACATGCACATTTGACGCCACGCTCATCTTCCCCCTACAATCCCCTACATAAAGCCTAATCCCTCACAGGAACCGATTTTCTATTCCTCAACTATTCTGTTAAATTCCATACGGAACCATTTGATGTCCACCTCCAGACAAAAACCTCTCAGTCAGGTGATTGGAGCCCTTCTTTAACAAAACATAGGAAGGAAAATCTCTGACGCATGCCGATAGTCGTTTTTCACTCTATCCGTGAGCCCATAGCAGCTGAAACGTGCATACTGATTGAACATGAATTTTCAGGGCTGAAATAGGATCCTCTCATCATCCGTAATTGAGAGTCATCTTTAGGCGGCCTACCTGGCGCACAGTGTCGTTTCCTCATCCGTTGACCGCATCCTTGGAAATAAGACAGACCATTCGCCAGATACTCATCTGCATATGAGTTTGGTTTTGATACGAAACTCAACTGAATCCAGCCAATTGTCTCGTTTATACTGGCCTTTTTGAAGGGTTTTCAGCAACCTTATGCGTAGTGTGTTACGCCGAAACAGAACATATTACTGTAATAAACCAAAAAATTCGCGTACACACCCTAACTCTCAGACATGATCGTTTATACACCTTCCAAATTCGGAACTGTCGTCTGTTTGCTGTGTGTGTTTCCTTGATGAAAGTGGGATAGACTTCTTTGTGTATACATCCACTTCCTGCGGGTTGATCCATTTCGGTTATGACTTGTTTGGACGATTTTCGTTTGGAAGATTTTCGTTCACAGTAGGCAGCGTGAAAGGTTCGGTGTAGTCGGATGTGACGTAACAGTCTAGCGCTTCGGATTCAATGAGCAGTTTCTTCTGAAGGATTTTCACAGTCAACCGATTGCGCCTTAAGTACAACGCTATTCGAAATAGTTGTTGACATGTTCCTGAGGATAGCTGTTTGTCACGTGGGCTAGTCAGAAAAAGATCTCGGGTCGTAACATATCTAAATGAGCGGTGTTTCAACTTCGAATTTTCGACCCTGCACCTCAAACAGGGCTCAGTCTCTTCAATAGGACCAGAGCGGATTCACACTAGTAGTTTGTCATGTTTCAAAAAAATGAATACCTAAACAGTACCTCGTGCCCCTTTCATTGTTCTGTGTTTTTTATTCCATTCGAAAACAAGGAATCTCTCACTTTTCATTTTTGCAGCATCCACCAGCTGGATCTTCCAGCAACATTCTTGGCTTTTAAACTTCGGACTATGCCGTAGCATCTTTTTTATCGTTAAAAAACCAGTGCTGGTATCATATCCAGAATCATCCTGAAACCGACTGATTTTGCCGTTGGAGGTAATCGCTTTAAGGTCAAACCAGTAGGATAAGAAGTTTCTGCGGGATTCCACGCAAGCCTCTGACCAGAAATTTCATTACTTAAATGCATGAGCTTGTTTAGACTTGAGCAACCTTACACATTCTCAGCCCTTTTGTTTTCTCGTGTTGTAGAACAACCGTACGCCGAAAGAGTGTCACGGTCAAAACACTTAATCTGTTAAATTTTGGTGTAAAACGATCCATACTCCGATGATAGATATCCCCCAGAACGTATGTAGGTGGTGCTGCTCGATCTCGACATTCAGGGTGTTATCTCAGTCCTCCTTGATTAATTGGCAATAGTTTATCTCCGAAAAAAGAAGCTGAGAGTTTCAGCAGCCTTTCCATATATTATACCAAGTATTGAGTTTTTTTAGAAAAAAAATAATTGTTCTCATCCTCGCATCTGCTTTTCATAACACAGCCGAAAATCAAGTATTGAATTCGTTTGTTACCATGGCAATGCCGTTGTGGCTCTCGTAAGATAATTTAAATTGTATACCAGTCATGCTAACAGAAATATTTATCAACCTGATATTCAAACTTGAGCATTATAAATGCGACCTGACTGCAGAGAGAAGTGGATATTTCAGAAACTCATTCGCATGATTCAGCTGCCCAGTAACTCAACTTTCAGCTACTCACCGGCTGCAGCGCCTGACAACTTTGGATAGACTAGCAGCCAGCATCACTATTCAAATTCATCCCAGCCCCAACTGTTGAGGTCAAGTTACTGGCTAGCTGATCGTGAGATTGGGCTTCTGGAATGCCCTTCTCGTAGCTCTTATATTATATGAGCCACAACAGCCTTCTCAGGATGGTATCAATAAAAGATGTTATATCTCCGGCACCACAGCAGAATGATGATGATGATGAGTAGTCGTCAACCTAAACGTAGTTTGTGCGTGATTAGGGGCGTGTGGCGGAACCAGCAAGCTGAAATAATGGTGGAGGCTGGTGTACCGGAGTATGCTCGGAGGGTTTTCTACATAATTCGCAAAACAGGACCCAGGAGATCGTTTGTTGGTGAGCTATTCAAAAACAGTATTGGAGATCTACTATGTAATAAACGTCAGCGTCTAGATTGTTGAGCATGATATCTTCAACAACAGTTCCATTGATCCTCAGCTTCTGTACCTTATTCTTTTATTCGACCAGCTTAGTTCGAGTGCCTCCCAACTTGATGAAATACCAATATCTTTCTACCTTGAAAGTCCATCGGCCCACCGAACCAGATGAGCTTACCCCAGTACAACTTGAAGTTGGTGGTGCATCTTTTTTTTCTGTCCTAACTAGTTTGAGCTTACTTGGGAGAAAAAGCGCGTTCCATAAAACAGGTCGATGGATCATCCTTCCTGTACCTAAAGAGGATGCTCGAAGTGGCCATTCCAACCATACAGGTATCAGCTTGACGCCTGTTATAACGCGGCTACTGGCTTTAATAATACTGCGACGCCTAACGCCGGCACGTACGATGGGAATTCGAGAGCAGCAAACCGGGTTTCGCCCGGATAAGGAGGCGTTTATCACATCTTCATGGTCAAATGCTTAAACATCGCCCTTCATACCACTTGGTAACAATCGCAGTTTTCCCCGGCTTCCAAAGGGCTTTGACTATGTAGATAGGTTAGTCAAACAAAACGTGGCCAAGGTCAAGGTTGTAAATACACTTCGTGCTCCCCAATCCCACACTTCTGGTTGTGTAAGAGTTTATGGCGAACTTTCCAGAAGTTTTCTGCAACCAATGGGGTTCGCCAAAGTTGCTTTTTCCCTCTCCTGATCAATTTCGTCACCTATATTATCACGGAATGAACATTTCAAGGAATCGATGCTCTTGGTATCGAAAATACATCTGGAGAAAGACCGGGAGACTTGGACGGTATTTTCCTGTTATCTGGCGACCATCAATGCTCAGTCTACTCTAGATAGAATACCGGATGTGATCCCAGGTCTCAGTAGACATTTCGTAAGTTCAAAGTGCAAACCATCACTTCTGGATTTTGGGTCTCACTGTGTCCCGCTGAAACGCCAATGAGAGTAACTAAAGTTTGGTGAACAGTTTACCTATCCGGGAATTTGCCTGAGTTGTGACTCTGTCGTGACATAATACATCAACACACAAATTATCAGTGAATTTTTGTCATTTGTGGCATCAGAAACAAATTTCACTGATGCCTTAGGGCCATATTTACAAGATAAATTTAACAGCAGCGATGACACAGAAGCACCAGGACAGCAAATGAAGCTGGTGTGGTTAAGGTACTACTACTCATGTACTACTCATGCCCGACTGCGAAATGTTACTTGGGGGCAGGCCATGATTTGAAAACGCGAAGTGAAGGCCGCCACCATGAAGCTTAGGAGTGTAGGATCTTTCCGCCTTCCCGGCTGGGGTTCACGTGATTCTGCATGCATGTTGTTAGAAACCCTACGGGACATGGCACGTTACCGTTCCCGCTGGCGACTTCCCAGTTGGACTGTCCAGCTAAAGATTTTTCTCATTGTATGGTGGGCTCATTTCGGGTGAGTTTCGTGAGGAACGTTGGGTCAGTCGAACTGATTGATTGTCAGATGCGTAACTCTCGTTGATGTTTCGAGGTTTCTGGTGCCTTGTTCTTGATGTTTTCCCATAGATACGCAGGTGCAGTAACTTCCCACCTTTCCCCTTTCTTTCCACTCTTCACGATGCCTTCCTTCCCAGTGTTATGTGGCGGCGAAATATCAGTATTTATTACTGGAATTGCTGTCCGTTATGTTGATGACGATGCGTATGGCCGAACTGGTCTATTCCAACGGCCTATACCGCCCGTACTTCATCGGTTAATTGATGGTAACCAGCCGTGATGGAACTACCCGTATATTGCAGTTGTTACAGGGTTGAATTTAACAATCGAAAGACATTTCACACAACCGCCTAGCTATATAAACTAAGATTTCATCGTGAATCTGTTGATCGAGCTGACGCTCTGAATCACCCATAAACTGGTTTAGCCTTTTGGAGAATGTTTTGCTTCGAGCCGCACGAGCATTCACTGGTGGTATCACGTGTCTGCATTCCTATCTTTCATTAGACCACTGTAGCCTGGATCTCAATAAAGTTTATTGGTGATGAGAGCGCAGTATACGTTAGGTATTTCACCCTTCGTAATTCCTTTGGTTCGTCTAGCAACTGTGCATCAAAAATGTCATAACGGAACATTTTTTAAACGCTTGTACACCTGTCCGTTGTGCGTCTTGAATATAGTGGGGTTTTTTATTGATGATAGATTGTAAATCTATTCAGGGTTTTCGAGTCCGAGTTAACTGTCACATGCACAACTACTTCCATATCTGACACACACTTCCCGTGTCCTGTCCTACTCTCCTGAGTACATATATAGCCTTAAATCCTTTGTCTACTACACACGAAACCCGCTTGTCCGTAGAGAAAGAACACCTAAGCTATCCTTTCCAACTATGTTCTGTTACCTGATTTTGGTCATCCATCCGCAGGTTTCGCGTAACTTCAGTTTTTTTCCAGCTGGTGGCATCTGGACACCAATCGGCATTTTAAACTGTTCTCGTATCTGGTGACGTCTGCTACTAGACATCTTTAATTGTCATTTGTTCGTATTGATATGTATCCTTCCGGAGCGTGGGAAGGACCATTCGGAGACGACTGAGAGACAAACAAGGCAGATAAAGTTTAATCGTTCGTTTCCATATCTCCTGAGACACCCTGGATGATGCGAGAGGCCCTCAGAACCAGTCAACTGGTGTTTACTTTGTCTCCTTTCAATTGTAGTATGATTGCTCAAGTCAGTGTGATCACTTGTAGTGTGATCTAATCGAGGATGTCCTCTTTCCAGACAGTTTTCTGATTAAGACCATGTATAGACTATATAGGGGAATGTGGGCACTATCAGAAAGCTTAAAAATGAAGACTCCCGAAAACTCATAGAGGAGTCCAAGAAACCGTGGGTGGGACTGTTTGAACCCACGGTTTATTGAAGAGTTTGACGAGAACGTGCGCACACTCGATCTGAGCTCTTCGTCTACCCTCAAAATCTGATTCAAAACGGTTTGGATATCCTACTATATTCAGGATCAATGCTCACTCTAGTCAGAGGCCAGATGGGAGCAGTCGATATGGTTTATTTCCGGGAATTCTAGTATTCGAGGATGGTCGATCGACGGAAAGTGCGCTGGACCAATAGTTACAAGGCAAGTGACCAAAATGGTGTGCATTTTGGTGCGTACGTGTATATGTTGGTCGATCTCTCGGAAGACGTGCTGCACATCTTTTTGGATGTGGGTGTCTGCGCATCATTTCGAGACTATGATTACCGTAGGTTTCTTGTACAAATGGACAGAACATGAACACACCCTATTCATCTAAATTCATTTGTGCGACCGTCATCTGTATGCCAGTGGAGCTGTCCAAACACGGCCATATTGCTTAAGGTGTGTCATGGGTAGTTGTGTGGGCCATGTGATTGGGCGCATTAATTATTGCACCTTTAAATTGCCTTCAATGCTTCCTACAAGGTTCCACTCAGAACCCCCATTAGTGAGTTGTCACCCTTGGTAGATACTCCCATCTGGTGTTTTATTTTTCAAAGTACGTTGTTCTTTCATGAAGGAAACTAATCACTAGGTTGCTGAAAACTCTTCGACAGCCCACGGCCGGTTTCGCCCTTCTTGGGGCTCATCAGGTAGGCGCAGTCCCCGAGTTTCCGTCAACCTTGTGTTCTACTTGTTCCTTCTTGAAATCAGTTAACATGAGGGCGGTACAAAAACGTCCTAGTGTCTGACGGTTGCTTTTAATCAGGTTGACAACGAAGTACAAGAATGAACGACCGAAACCCTTTCGTCAAAGTTGACCTCATTCTCTGCTTTCTTCATCCATTGCTCGTCCTCTGTTATGTTTCCAAAATGTGGTTTTCTGCCACCAAAGAGCCAGAATTTCACACAGTTTTGCCGATGATTCAATGACTAGCGGCTTTCGACGTTACTAATCAGTTTACTGGTACTCACGGTCGATAATGTCAACAAGTCTGAGTCATTTCCTCTGCCGTACATGTGGTTCTGTATTGTCACTGCTGGCGAAGCTGTACAACCAGGTATGCAGCTTCTAAACTCCATACACACTGAGCTTTAATTCTGATTGATCAAAGATATGACACTGATAATGCTTCTTGATCACCGGTGAGGAGTTCGCATTGACTGACTCTCTCCAAATGACGAGTTTTAACAAGTTAGTTTACGGGGTAAAGTCGTTCTAGTGCTCCGTCAGCCGACACGTTTCGTAAGTGGTGAAGAGGCTTTGAAGTTATTTTTCTAGGTTTCTCCACTAAGATAAAGTCAATTTATGCTATAAAAACACCTGTTTGATCCTCAGTGGGGATCACGAATTCCATCCGAGCACTGGTTTTCTGGTTTGTAGCTGTTGGGCACCGGCACTAAAGTTGGTTGACCGCCACGGTTGAGCTGTGCGAAAAACCCGGATAGAAATGGTTTTATCCGTCGACAGTCTGTTGTGTCTCATACATCGACATGTTGTGGTAGGGTTCAAAACGCCATCCTATTTGTAGTTTTTAACGTCATCGGTCACCTCTTGATCCCATAAACAATCTATTTTGCTTTGCTCTTTCATTCTACTTCAGCTATTGCGGTATTCATATGTACTCAATTAATTCTCCGAAGCTCGTCCAGTTTCCCCTCATCTGTTGTTGGTGCTGCATTCCCTCCCACAAACAACCCGTATCCCCATCATCTTTGTAATAACTCGACGATGGTCGTCATGTCAAGGGCTTTCAGAAGAGCAACTACACACGTCTTTAAACAGATCATCGTATTACTTGTATCATTATTTTCTTATCTTGGATTAACTACAATACATTTACCTTTCACCGATTTCATCACGCTACATGAGCGCCTATCTACAAACTGCCAACAGTCTTGGAAGTTTCCTTTTAGATCCCATCCGTTCCTCGATTGTTGTTGGAAGTTTTAACTCTGTTCCGAAAGCAAACTGCCTTTCATTTTCGCTGGTCGACGGAGCTATGTTTCTGTAGAAACCTAGTTGTACCAGTTTTGTTTTTTCTCTTTTTCTAAGAGTTTTAAAGAGTTTTTTCTTTCATTTGTGTACCTCCTCTTCCTATTGTCACTTACTGTGCGCCAGACTCATGGTGGTATTTCATCTGTGGTATTCATCTTATCCCATATCTAGTACGTGATATTCGTACATCACTTGAATTGTGGTTGTTGTGCTGTAACGTATCCACTGGTTTTTCCTGGGGTACATTTTAATAGGAGAACCGTTGTGGATCAAATATTCCACAATCTACCTAACGACTGTGGCTAACTGTCCTGTTAACTGTTGCTTGCTCAGCCAATGTGAGGTTAAGCATAGGGTAATCGCTTGTCTGACACTGGCTCGCGCTTAGGCTCAAGTGCACAATGGACTTGGAGTCCCTCGTGCTGAGTTGTTTAGGACTGTAGCCAGCTCGGAATGCTTGCCCGAAGTGTACGCTTCTCTGGCTCTTTCGATGGGTTTTGGTGCGAGTTTTTAAAGCGATAGTCGTTGCTGTAGACCGCCCACCCACAAAACTTGTTCTACCAATCAAAGAGCCTTCGGGCAAGCTCATTCTGCTTCCGAAGGTCGAGCTTCGACTTCGGTTATTTTGAGTGTCGGTAAACCTGATGGAACAAGATGCATAGGATCGTCCCTGACAGACTGCTGTTAATCCCGAAGGTACCTCCTACTGACACAACCAATTTCTTCACAAGTGGCTGGGAAGCGAGTGCTCATGTGTGCAGTAGGTTCAAGTTGTCGCGAGAACGAAAAGGTGAAGAAGTGGATTCTTCATTGTGACACCTATCAAAAAAAAGCTCCACTCTGGTCTTAGGTAGCCTTGTATATAGTCTAGATATTACAGTGGATGAAGAAGTGAAACTTGATGAGTGGGGCCAGGAATGTACATGTTGCGATGAACGCCTAGTTTATTGGCATGGAGTAAGAGACACAGAGGTAACGCCAACCAGCGAATCTCTGCTTCACAAACATCAACACTGGACCACCCCATAAAGGCCAACTTTTGTGTAATGGAGGAAACACCCGTGAGGGAGATTTGACGATTTCAAGAGAAGACGAAGCCACACAATCACAAAGACCTAGTCGGTCAGGTGGCGTTTTCCATGGCATTATCTAACCACCAGGCTATCTGCGAAAAGGAATTCATTCCGAGAGAATGGAAGGAGAGTTGTGACGTCCTCTGGCTGGGGACATTTAAAGACATTGTTCATGCGGTTCACCCGGAACGAGCAAAAGGAGCTCCCACAAGAGACAAAAACAGGCAGATGCAAGTTAGCTATCTTCATAGTGGTTAGACTTTGTCAAATCGCATGCTGCGTGTGCATACTTGCCTGATGGAGCGAAAGCTGGGGAGAAAAGGCTTAACAAGCAAAAACCAAAATGACAAACTTCAAGCTCCATTGTAATAGAGCGACGTGGTTCCAAATAGTTAGTCATAATGAGTTTGCGGGAGGCCGTAATATGCTAACTTCCGGGTTCCTGTGGACCATTACAAGAAGGGCTGCCACGCATGCGCTTTCATCTGGTGTACGGATTATTTTCGGGGCACGACAATTTCGCTGCGAATCTTTTGTTATCGATCCAACAATCTCATCAATGCATTTCCATAGGGTGAATACAAGCTGGCTGCTGATTTTTGAGCGACGAAGGTATGAGTGTCCTAAAAAAATTCCCGCTATGTATCCGGGACTTACGGCATACTAATTAGCACCCCCAAACATACGGATTCTTAACCCTACCTTGGTAAATTGTATGCCCTTGCTCTTGTCTTTGAGCGTTCACTAAAGGTCTCCAGGGGTTCTTTGGTAGACGTAATTGTCCCAGCCACATCTGATGACAGAGAACAAAACCCTCAGATTGCAGGGGATTTCAAACCCTTCAGGGCCTACCGACCGGCGTCCAAGAACGATTACCGTGCTCGGTACAGGTTGAGATCTACATGGGCCGCAGGAATATCTCCGATGCTTGTGCATCCATGCAAGGCCTGTGTTAGGTCGCATCGCATATATTGTTTAATTTCCGGAACCCAAACATGGACAGGCGCCAAAAATACTGGAAAGGATGCCTAGCCTCCATGGCACTTTATTGAAGTTACATTCGTGAGACCGAGCCCGAACTCAATTCCCAAGAAAGTTCCGTGAGTGACGTCATCGAAGCCTTCAGAGTATTAGTGGACGATACTGGCACGAGAAAATAAAGTTGCCTGAAGCTAAAGAGTTTGTCAACGCATAAGGGCCATCGGATGGGGCCAAGAACAAAACACAGTAGCTTATTAAGTCACAGCTTGATTCAGCGCGAAGCAGCAGCAAAAACTGTAGCCTTACCGCCTACGATGAGTACTCGAGCTTCCTGTGTACTCCGCTTGGATTAATGCGCTTCCGAATCACTTGTAATGGCCAAGAGTATGGAGGCAGCTTTCAGCCCCGTTGCACAGTTTACTCCATAGAAATTCTCCAGGTAAGCCTACCTTTAATTACTATCTCCAAATCAAGTTCCACTTTGATTATTTTGCACAGCCACCGCATGTTTTCATTATTTATTCTTTTTTTGACGCTGTAAGTTGTGATATGTTCTGCTGGAGGTTAACTTCCGTTGCCGAAACTATTTGCGTAGCTAACATGTAAAATTGTTCACCCAAGCATAAACTATATTTGAAAAACTCACCATCAGGATGCGCGCTCGTATACACACCAATGTGGGAAGCATTCTGACAGACTGCTATCGGCGGGCCATAACAGACGCGGACGGAACGGACGTCCGTTGAGCGAAGAAGATGAATTAAATATCACGTTTGTCCGGCTGGGTGGCAATTCAAGTGTATGGGCCTGCGGGATCACCATATGGAATGAAAATTCAACTCCCCTGACTCGCTTGTCCAGGCCAGCTGCTTCTGCCTTTATGGTGCTGTACCTTCTACAAACAATAGAACAGCTGTCAATAATGAAACCAAATCCCCACTTCCAAGTCGGAAAAGAGAGTGCAAATGGTCCTTATTGATGGAGACACTCGAGAACAAACTGGTACTTTTTTTCGGAGTCTTCCAAGGATGCAAACACAAAGAACATAGCGGCCTGTGTGAAAGTCGGCGAAAAATGTCCTCCGAACTAATAATTTGCACCATCCATCCCGGGCTCATTGGTCACCAGAACGCTAATTCTACTGCCGTACAAAGGGCCCTGGAGCAAAGATCAAGTTTATATTCGAAGATCGGGGAACGGAAACAGCGTCCAGTTAGTTTTAGAGAGGAAGCGCAAAACAGGCTTCGCCCCACCGAAAGTCAACCGGCCCAAAATTTTGACCAACATGGTAGCACCTATACACACTCACGCTCCTAAAAGCACGCTGATCTAACCATTCGCATTGCCTAATGCACCTTTAACTTGCCTTCAATGGTTCCTACAAGGTTCCACTCAGAACCCCCATTAGTGAGTTGTCACCCTTGGTAGATACTCCCATCTGGTGTTTTATTTTTCAAAGCTAGGCTTTGTTATTTTTCAAAGTACGTTGTTCTTTCATGAAGGAAACTAATCACTAGGTTGCTGAAAACTCTTCGACAGCCCACGGCCGGTTTCGCCCTTCTTGGGGCTCATCAGGTAGGCGCAGTCCCCGAGTTTCCGTCAACCTTGTGTTCTACTTGTTCCTTCTTGAAATCAGTTAACATGAGGGCGGTACAAAAACGTCCTAGTGTCTGATGGTTGCTTTTAATCAGGTTGACAACGGAAACCTGGCTTACACCAGAATCTGAATCCAAGATCTCGACTGGTTCGAGAGCCAGGATGTATGTCTGAGTGTTCCATATTGGTAAACTGGCCTATCAACTTTTGCTCTTTAATCCTACACCACTACTTCAGAGTTGTATGATGCACTGTGGATTCAAATTCCGCTGTGTTATGCTTACTGTTTGCTCCGCATCTTCTATCTTTGCTCCTGAAACCCGCCAGAAGCCTACACGCTCCTCATACAAACACTCAAGCGACACTTCCCTGGGCGTCTCTTTTCGCGTCTTCAGATTTGGGTGAATTCAGCGCTCAAAGGGCATCCGGGATGGAGTTCCAGTATATCTGGTCTGGTAGATATTTTGCAACGGCGATGACTGAATCACCCAACAGAGCACCTAAACTCAGCATGTCCCCGCATCCACCACATACCCCAGAGGACAACTGCCATCATTTTTGGAACTGGTTGGCGCCAAAAAAGACACACACTTTGAAGTTTTCGGAATTGAAAACTTCATAGGGGTTTTGTCTAACCAGGTTGCACGTTTTAGTGATATGCTGCTCTTAGCATTTTGTTTAAGCGAGCGAACTTTCAAGGTTACCGACCACCGCCGATTTGCGTGCGACTGCCAGTGCCCGAGATAAAGCGCAAAGTCAAATATCAGCATATTTCAACTTTCTGCGGTGTTCTTTAAATGAAAGATGATATATACAGAATATACAAAGCAAATTCCACCCAGAAGGATAGCTCAATGAGGTTTGTATGCCGTATAATAGTCGGACGTAACAAGTTTGATGGAATTGTTCAGCGAACTTCGACACAACACTGTATTTTGAGCATCTCCCCTTGCGTTCAGTATAATAGTGGGGGACGACGAATATCACTATTACCACAACCTTTCGACTTTTCATTTTTGTGACCTATGAGGATTTCATGAGAGGCTCCTTATGATTTAATTGATTACAAGTTAATGTTGGTTTATGTGTACTGCAACTGCGTTTTCGGGTGCCTGGTCCAGTTACACTCCGTGTTTGCATAAGGTATAATGTTTTTTATTATCTAATCTCTAAAAACTTACACGGTTTCTACATGCACGCTATGCGAATGTTGTCGACGCAAGCCGGTGACACCTAAGTCGCCATTCGGCGGAAATCTATAACCATACAGCCGTAAATAAGTTGTTTACTATGCCAGCACAGTTTCGTTGAGAGTAAACAACGAGAAATTCTTCGTGAGGTTGTGGCCATAGCGTCAGTTGGAGGCAACCTGATGCATTGTGCAATAGTGATGCGAGTATGCTGCTTCTGGCTTCCATTCTCAGATATGCACAACTAGTCAGTAGATATTCCAGCGTCTTCAGATATATGCATGTGATACCCATGTCTTTCCCATTGCAAATAGTAAAGCCTCTTAGCTGAACTACGTCAAAAAGCTCAACGACATTGACGAAAAATAACTCCAACCATTGCTCTTCGTTATAACCGCACGCGTTGTCGTTTACCTTGGTCACTTATCGTGACTGTTAGACGCATGCCTATGCTCGAGACCTCAGCTACGCATGGTGGCCAAATCCAACGATCAGGCTAGCTCTTCACCATCGTGGCCGTGTGCCCCATTGCTCCGCCATGCCGAGGCTTGAAAATTATAAAACAATCGTTGGCGAAGTGTTTTGTTTATTGAATGAGCTTGTATAGCTATGAAGGTTAGACACTCCATTTTGTTTTCCGTATACCAGTGTAACCCGAACATGAACCTGAAATGAAAAATGTATGCTCGATGTAATCTCGTTTATGACATAGGTAAAATTGTTCATAAATCTTACTGTTATATAGGCAAACTTAATAGTTGATCAGCTAGTCCCATTGTTGATGTTGGAAGACCCGCGCTTACACCAATGTTGCGATGTTAAGATGCAGCGGAAATAAGCTTTGTTGGACGCAACGAAATTGAAGCCAAAGAGGAGTGTAAGCAAGACAGTCGAAAAATCAATTGGTTTAGACTTAGCCCTGGAACACAAGGACCGCACGCGTCTTTAAACATGGATCCATGGATGAAGCTGTAGCGACGAGTACATGTTTTTCTATCTTCTTTAGATCACTGAATTCTGAATTCAGTAAACTTCTGCATCCCGTCAGCTATATCCTGCGGATTAACAGAAATAAATCCCTGTCGTCTTTAGTATCAATTGTAAGTATCCAATACTCAATCGCAATAACGTTCTCACCAACTCGGGGGACCGTTCTTGGACACTGCATATCAGCTCCGGCACTTGCGTTTGCAAACCGACCCTGGTGATCTTCAGCACCCAGTTATGGCTAGAATACTTCTACATCTAAGACATCTGGCAAGTTGAAACCCGCCAGCTATTTTAGGATCCCCCAGGCTCTTTTTGATGTTTGTCGTATGTGTTTTGGCCTCGTTTAACTCATCGTTCATGTCGACGTATTGCAGCTAATCACCACTTCCATGATCGTGTCTGAACTATCTGAGTACATGAGCGAATAATACCTCCAGTTTCGATGCAGACTTATGGCCTCCGATGATGATGTAACTGGGGGCTGCAAAGTACCCTCTATCTATTCGCCTGATTCACAGAGATCACTGACCTACAGCTAAGTATCGCACACCGCCAGTGCCACTACTTCCGTCTTTGTCCTCTGAGCTATCGATGGACCCTGATTCCTCATCTTTGATCCTCTCAGTGCGTCATGCCCACCCATCTATATCTGTCCCGCCTGGTGAGACTTTTCTTCCACTACCCAGTCCTAAGCATCCAACAACTCCTTCTGTACCATATACTCTCCATCCACACGCCCTTGCCCGATGATGCTAAAGATGGCGTGGTCTGCAATTCTCCCTTCAGCTGCACGCTTTCCTCCTAAAGACCCTCCGAGCTTCGTGCTCAACCTCAAATTCTACCTTCTGCGTGGGTTTACACTTTCTCCTCCAGATACTGCTGTACCCACAGTGTTCATCATCATCACCATCATCAAAGACAGCAACATCAGTGTTGACACTGATGCTTCACTGCCGTACAACCATAAGGTTCGTCTAATTATATTTAAAGCCCTAGAGTGAAGAGAAGAGAAAAAGAGTGGGTGAGGGAGGGGACCTAGTGCTGGCTTATGTCAAGCGTTCTGAGGTGCCTACACCTCCAAGCGCTCAATCAGACAGTCTGGAAAGAAACTGACAGCACGAACGCCACTGACATCGATTAGCCGCCATTTCTTGCAACGTCTCCAGCCATGCACAGGCGGGGTCACGGGGGCCCCATCCTGGAAGGCGTACAACACCAACAACACCCAAACTCTTCGTGATCTCTTTCACGCCCTTCTGCCAAGTCATACGTTGTCCACC